>JALDNG010002363.1:0-39495 GCA_024349245.1 Neodontobutis hainanensis | reverse complement strand
GGGTTCTAAGCTTGCGTATTGCAAACTAACTAAAAGTCCAATTGCATTCAAACCAGCTGTGCCTTGTAGTGCCAGGGCCAAGCTACAAGAGGCACTTGGATTTTCCCCTCCATCACCTTCGGTTCAAAAGTAATGCCAGTTTTGTTTTTATTGCTTTAAAATGCTTTTCAGCTCGAGAGAAGGCCATTTTTGACCTTTTCACACGAAACACCTAAAACCTTGCCCAAAGGGCCCAGACACAAGCATTTCCACTGGGAACACATGACAGTGCCATTTAGAGCTCCAAAAGACCAGGTTTTGGCCAAATGCAGCTGCTACATGGCTCTGCTCAGACACAGGCACAATACACTGGATTGTGGGTTCTAAGCTTGAGTATTGCAAACTAACTAAAAGTCCAATTGCATTCAAACCAGCTGTGCCTTGTAGGGCCAGGGCCAAGCTACAAGAGGCACTTGGAATTTCCCTCCATCACCTTCGGTTCAAAAGTAATGCCAGTTTTGTTTTGATTGCTTTAAAATGCTTTTCAGCTCGAGAGAAGGCCATTTTGACCTTTTCACACACCTAAAACCTTGCCCAAAGGGCCCAGACACAGGCATTTCCACTGGGAACACATGACAGTGTCATTTAGAGCTCAAAAGACCAGGTTTTGGCCAAATGCAGCTGCTACATGGCTCTGATCAGACATAGGCACAATACACTGGAATGTGGGTTCTAAGCTTGAGTATTGCAAACTAACTAAAAGTCCAATTGCATTCAAACCAGCTGTGCCTTGTAGGGCCAGGGCCAAGCTACAAGAGGCACTTGGAATTTCCCTCCATCACCTTCGGTTCAAAAGTAATGCCAGTCTTGTTTTTATTGCTTTAAAATGCTTTTCAGCTCGAGAGAAGGCCATTTTTGACCTTTTCACACGAAACACCTAAAACCTTGCCCAAAGGGCCCAGACACAAGCATTTCCACTGGGAACACATGACAGTGCCATTTAGAGCTCCAAAAGACCAGGTTTTGGCCAAATGCAGCTGCTACATGGCTCTGCTCAGACACAGCCACAATACACTGGAATGTGGGTTCTAAGCTTGAGTATTGCAAACTAACTAAAAGTCCAATTGCATTCAAACCAGCTGTGCCTTGTAGGGCCAGGGCCAAGCTACAAGAAGCACTTGGAATTTCCTCCATCACCTTCGGTTCAAAAGTAATGCCAGTTTTGTTTTTATTGCTTTAAAATGCTTTTCAGCTCGAGAGAAGGCCATTTTTGACCTTTTCACACGAAACACCTAAAACCTTGCCCAAAGGGCCCAGACACAAGCATTTCCACTGGGAACACATGACAGTGCCATTTAGAGCTCCAAAAGACCAGGTTTTGGCCAAATGCAGCTGCTACATGGCTCTGCTCAGACACAGGCACAATACACTGGAATGTGGGTTCTAAGCTTGAGTATTGCAAACTAACTAAAAGTCCAATTGCATTCAAACCAGCTGTGCCTTGTAGGGCCAGGGCCAAGCTACAAGAGGCACTTGGAATTTCCTCCATCACCTTCGTTTCAAAAGTAATGCAAGTTTTGTTTTTATTGCTTTAAAATGCTTTTCAGCTCGAGAGAAGGCCATTTTGACCTTTTCACACGAAACACCTAAAACCTTGCCCAAAGGGCCCAGACACAAGCATTTCCACTGGGAACACATGACAGTGCCATTTAGAGCTCCAAAAGACCAGGTTTTGGCCAAATGCAGCTGCTACATGGCTCTGCTCAGACACAGGCACAATACACTGGAATGTGGGTTCTAAGCTTGAGTATTGCAAACTAACTAAAAGTCCAATTGCATTCAAACCAGCTGTGCCTTGTAGGGCCAGGGCCAAGCTACAAGAGGCACTTGAATTTCCTCCATCACCTTCGGTTCAAAAGTAATGCCAGTTTTGTTTTTATTGCTTTAAAATGCTTTTCAGCTCGAGAAGGCCATTTTGACCTTTTCACACTAAACACCTAAAACCTTGCCCAAAGGGCCCAGACACAAGCATTTCCACTGGGAACACATGACAGTGCCATTTAGAGCTCCAAAAGACCAGGTTTTGGCCAAATGCAGCTGCTACATGGCTCTGCTCAGACACAGGCACGATACACTGGAATGTGGGTTCTAAGCTTGAGTATTGCAAACTAACTAAAAGTCCAATTGCATTCAAAGCAGCTGTGCCTTGTAGGGCCAGGGCCAAGCTACAAGAGGCACTTGGAATTTCTCCATCACCTTCGGTTCAAAAGTAATGCCAGTTTTGTTTTTATTGCTTTAAAATGCTTTTCAGCTCGAGAGAAGGCCATTTTGACCTTTTCACACGAAACACCTAAAACCTTGCCCAAAGGGCCCAGACACAAGCATTTCCACTGGGAACACATGACAGTGCCATTTAGAGCCCCAAAAGACTAGGTTTTGGCCAAATGCAGCTGCTACATGGCTCTGCTCAGACACAGGCACAATACACTGGAATGTGGGTTCTAAGCTTGAGTATTGCAAACTAACTAAAAGTCCAATTGCATTCAAACCAGCTGTGCCTTGTAGGGCCAGGGCCAAGCTACAAGAGGCACTTGGAATTTCCCTCCATCACCTTCGGTTCAAAAGTAATGCCAGTTTTGTTTTTATTGCTTTAAAATGCTTTTCAGCTCGAGAGAAGGCCTTTTTGACCTTTTCACGAAACACCTAAAACCTTGCCCAAAGGGCCCAGACACAAGCATTTCCACTGGGAACACATGACAGTGCCATTTAGAGCTCCAAAAGACCAGGTTTTGGCCAAATGCAGCTGCTACATGGCTCTGCTCAGACACAGGCACAATACACTGGAATGTGGGTTCTAAGCTTGAGTATTGCAAACTAACTAAAAGTCCAATTGCATTCAAACCAGCTGTGCCTTGTAGGGCCAGGGCCAAGCTACAAGAGGCACTTGGAATTTCCCCTCCATTACCTTCGGTTCAAAAGTAATGCCAGTTTTGTTTTTATTGCTTTAAAATGCTTTTCAGCTCGAGAGAAGGCCATTTTTGACCTTTTCACACGAAACACCTAAAACCTTGTCCAAAGGGCCCAGACACAAGCATTTCCACTGGGAACACATGACAGTGCCATTTAGAGCTCCAAAAGACCAGGTTTTGGCCAAATGCAGCTGCTACATGGATCTGCTCAGACACAGGCACAATACACTGGAATGTGGGTTCTAAGCTTGAGTATTGCAAACTAACTAAAAGTCCAATTGCATTCAAACCAGCTGTGCCTTGTAGGGCCAGGGCCAAGCTACAAGAGGCACTTGGAATTTCCCCTCCATCACCTTCGGTTCAAAAGTAATGCCAGTTTTGTTTTTATTGCTTTAAAATGCTTTTCAGCTCGAGAGAAGGCCATTTTTGACCTTTTCACACGAAACACCTAAAACCTTGCCCAAAGGGCCCAGACACAGGCATTTCCACTGGGAACACATGACAGTGCCATTTAGAGCTCCAAAAGACCAGGTTTTGGCCAAATGCAGCTGCTACATGGCTCTGCTCAGACACAGGCACAATACACTGGAATGTGGGTTCTAAGCTTGAGTATTGCAAACTAACTAAAAGTCCAATTGCATTCAAACCAGCTGTGCCTTGTAGGGCCAGGGCCAAGCTACAAGAGGCACTTGGAATTTCCTCCATCACCTTCGGTATAAAACTAATGCCAGTTTTGTTTATATTGCTTTAAAATGCTTTTCAGCTCGAGAGAAGGCCATTTTTGACCTTTTCACAGAAACACCTAAAACCTTGCCCAAAGGGCCCAGACACAAGCATTTCCACTGGGAACACATGACAGTGCCATTTAGAGCCCCAAAAGACCAGGTTTTGGCCAAATGCAGCTGCTACATGGCTCTGCTCAGACACAGGCACAATACACTGGAATGTGGGTTCTAAGCTTGAGTATTGCAAACTAACTAAAAGTCCAATTGCATTCAAACCAGCTGTGCCTTGTAGGGCCAGGGCCAAGCTACAAGAGGCACTTGGAATTTCCCTCCATCACCTTCGGTTCAAAAGTAATGCCAGTTTTGTTTTTATTGCTTTAAAATGCTTTTCAGCTCGAGAGAAGGCCATTTTTGACCTTTTCACGAAACACCTAAAACCTTGCCCAAAGGGCCCAGACACAAGCATTTCCACTGGGAACACATGACAGTGCCATTTAGAGCTCCAAAAGACCAGGTTTTGGCCAAATGCAGCTGCTACATGGCTCTGCTCAGACACAGGCACAATACACTGGAATGTGGGTTCTAAGCTTGAGTATTGCAAACTAACTAAAAGTCCAATTGCATTCAAACCAGCTGTGCCTTGTAGGGCCAGGGCCAAGCTACAAGAGGCACTTGGAATTTCCTCCATCACCTTCGGTTCAAAAGTAATGCCAGTTTTGTTTTTATTGCTTTAAAATGCTTATAATTATGTCTCTCAATGCTCATCCATCAGTTTGTCAGTGTGTAACCTTAAAACCTTTTTTAATTTTGCAGCTCCTCGTCTGACGACTCTGGCGAAGAGGACCCCAGGGCAGAGAAGAGACGGCGAGTGGAATGTTCTCGCTGACAGCAAAATGCTCAAAACTTGACCCAACTGCAGTGAAGATGGCTAAAGTCATAAAGGCAGAAGGATGGATGGCCAATTATGCACATTACATTTACTTTGTGTTTCTGTGTATAAATCAACTTAAGTAGCAGTGACCCAACTCATTAGTATTTCAATGGACTCTATGTTTGTGTGTATTACAGGCATTGGTTATTTGTTGTTGTTGTATTGAATATTTTTCTTTCTTGCAACGACAAGGATCGTCGTGATCATTTCCTTTCCTTTGCAGTGTTTCAAGCCACAGGAGATGTTGTCTAACCACGTGTTGATGTTCTGCATGAAGAACCAGACTGGTGAGGAGAGGAAAGCAGAGGTGGAGAGAGCCAAAAGTCCATGAAGGCCTGGACCCTTCGAGGCAGAACCTGGGACTACAATGCCATGGTCAAGCGGTACCCGATGAGGCATCCAGAAAGGCTCTTCTGGAAGACCTGCGTGAAAGACATTTTTGATCCTGAATGACCCTGAGGCTGCACAGGAGGCACAGGCTGAATCCCAGCACTGACCACCAGGCGCTGCAAGTGATTTGTTATCCAGTAGTACTAGTTACTTTTCATTTAATGCAGAGTCATTAAATTTAATATTGGAACAATGGCTTATTTGTTTTTTTGTTTTTCATCTAATCATTCTAGGCCTGTTCAGCCGACTCTCCAAGACTGCCAGAGAGTCCTCGGTATCAGAGGCGGACATGCTGGGCATCCACAGGAAGCTCCAGGACCAGCAGCATTTGGAAGAAGACCAAATGATGATGTTCCGTACACTGCTGCGAAGCCATCTTTGTCCTGAGGTACTTCCAGCGACCAGAAGCAGTGATGGCATTTAAAGTAAGTACTTTTACTTTGCAGCGTTTCCTCAGTGTGTATAAGGTGTAGTGAATGTAGCAGCGACTCCTTAGTTTCCTTCGCCGCTTGGAGAGGCCGAGTCACGGGTCCTGTATATTGCGTGACGAGCTGCGGCTTAAACACATGCTTGTACGGCGGTTTATTTAATTGACTGCTCAGTTGGCACATGTACACAGTTGTAAAATACTTCAGATTGTGGATGTTTAGCAAACGCTATGCGGTCAACAAATACTACGGCTACCCCGCTTCCCTCTCCTCCTATACCTGAGTGACAGTGAGTGCCACCTTTGAAACCAAGAGCTGTCACCGCCTACACCCACATGACCCACACCTCACCCTGGCAACCAGACAAAAGCAATCCGTGAGACGAATAACATATACCATTCTGGCTCCTACAGTGAATATCTATTAATTAATAATCAATATGAATCTAAATTATGTAAATTAATAAATTAATATTTTGATGTCAAAATATTTTGAGAGATGCCGAGATCCCAAACTGGCAAATGGCTTGCCAGTTCACCAGCCACAACCACCAGAGGGCATTTATGGTTTGCCACTTTTAAAAGTGGTTTTCCACTTTTAAAACACCTTTTTTTAAAACACCTTTTTTTAAAACACCTTTTTTGTTTAGCTGCAAATTGTTGGAAATATGTTATGGTGTATTACTTTAGATCAGTTAAATTATTAAATTATTAGTTTTTACCAGCGAGGAGTTTATAATAATTTTTTAACAGTCTAAGATATTTAAATCTAAACCTAAGGCACTGGCTTTGTCAAAACGACCAATTCGTCAAGGGATCTGTCTGCAGGACTACAGCCCATACACCATTGATACATGGAGTAAATAAAGTCTTTGTCGCCCTCTTTTGGTGAATATAAAGTAGTGTTTGAACCAAGTAGAGCACAATGTGTGTAAATACTATGCCATTTAAAAGATTTATATTATAAAACTGCATACTTATAAGAATAAACTATAAGAAGCCATTGTATTTAAATATTGTCTTTCAGAAAGTGACCTGACCTCTGATTAAAACTGCATCAAAAGGAGGTGGCATTAAAAAGAGACCACAATAGAATCATGTTTTTCACTTCTTTATTTCTCCTAAACACGAATAGCACATTGTATAAAAACGTACAAATTACTATATTAACACGAAGAACAAATAATTGGTGGTCATTTGCGTTCTAAGTCCAAAAATCACTCTGAGCTCGATTCACTAGTCTGGCTAAGTGGCTAGGCTAACAGTGATGTACCAAACACATAGATTGTATAGATGAGCACATAATTAACGATTTACGGCTTTGATCATAACAGCTGTCAAAACGCCTTTTCTATTTCAATTATGTGTGTGCATTTTTAATAATATAAATAGTCTATTTTTCTCTGACCTGTTGAGTAAAGTCGCATATACATTAGGATCGTGGCCAAAGTCCAAGCAGCCGTTTTAACAAAAGTGGCCGGACGGCCGGACTGTTTTCGTAGAGGCTAGAACCATGGCCGTCAGTCATCATAAACCATCAAAGTGGTCTGCCACTTTTAAAAGTGGAAAACCATAATTGCGCCCTCTGGTGGTTGTGGCTGGTGAACTGGCAAGCCATCTGCCAGTTTGGAATCTCGGCTCTGCTGAATATTCTCTCGGGGCACCACCCAGATTCATAGTTCTGGGAACTAATTATGTTAATAAGTCTCAATCTAAAGGAAGCAAATTCTTCCTTGTTTTCGAACATTTCTTAATATAAACAAAGAAACCTTTAATGTCTTTTGGGGGTTTTGTTGAAGATTATACAAGTTTAACAATGAATAATGACAGGGGAAATGACACAAAGGAATAATTAGGGACAAATGATGAAGGTAATTAACACAAAACAATGATTGACATGGAACAACTTGTTAGAACCTTTGGTGGAATAAAGTAAGTTTAACCATTGTTTTATGCTATTTACTTGGAGTTGTTACGGAGGGTAAAGGGGACGGTTAGACGGCTTAATTAAAAGGACTATTGACGGCTTTTGAATGGCGAGGGGAAAAGGTTCTGCTGGGCCTTATAAAGACAATTATACAGTGTTATCACACCAAACGCGTCACTGTCACGTGTTCAACTCACTCTTGTCGCTCGTGGCGCTCAGCTGTCCGGGAAGGAAAGGTCCAAAGGTCCGCTTTAGAACTTTCCACGCGGTCCTACAGCTGATGGTTTCCAAGCAACCAGATGGTGTCACGTGGTACAACTGATCCCACAGGGGCCGTGAAGCTCCGTAGCCGGGAAAGAAAGGCAACTTTGATTGTGAATTGTCTTTGAGTGAAAGGCCTTTACCAGCAGTAGAGGTTAACGTCTTTGACAAAAAGGTTCGCTGAAGAGGCTTAAAATTTGTCTTTCCTCGATTAACGAGGGCTATCTTTGCTTAGCGCACTCTTTTAAAGAGTAAGGACTACAAAAATTCCGTCTTCCGTCTCAGGAATTTGACGTCGTCCAACAGGAAAGTTTTTCAAAACAAAATCAATGCGTTGAGTCTTTAAAAAGATGAAAAATTCACGTTTGCACGGTTTGTGCTGCGGGCTAGAAGCTTGAAAGGTGCGAAAGTAAATTAAATAGCGGAGATTTAAGAAGATACGCAAGAGCGTAGAAACAAGCTTAAGAGAAGAAGACACGAGATGAGGCGAGAAGAGCGACCAAGTAGAAGAGGCGAGATAACAAGAAGCAGAGCTAGATTTCGGCGCACAACTTTTTGTACTGGCGAAAAGAGGCATGTTTCACGCGTTTGGTAAAAGGAGTTTTTCCTAAAGTTTAGCATTTGGGAATAAACTTCTCTGCTCCACCAAATAACAGAAATTAAACACATTTAAAAACCATATTGCTTTTGCATTGTAGCATAAAGGCATAGGAAATGTTTTTACGATTTTGTTAATACTAAACACATGTGCATTATTCATACATTCCATGCTTGACCTGAAAACATAGAATAATTCATTTTATTACACAGACAGCTGTAAAGGTGATGAAGAAAGAAGTCTTTTATATTGTTATCACTCAAGATCTTGTAAGGAACAATATGAAGAGTACACATTAACTATAGACTTTAATGCACACTTTTAATGCACATAACATGAAGATGGTCTTCAAATTCAAGCAGAGTCGTTACTCTGCTTAACCAAAAGAGGGCAGTGTTCGATGATTCTAGAGGAATACATCAAAGACATTCTTATTGAGTTGAGGAGTCTTATGTGTGTGTGTGTGTGTGTGTGTGTGTGTGTGTGTGTGTGTGTGTGTGTGTGTGTGTGTGTGTGTGTGTGTGTGTGTGTAAGGTGGATGGGACCTCAGCCAACATCAAGGTAGATGAAAGATGAGCTGGGGGTCCTCGTACTGGAGCAGAGTCCGGGGATGGGGGGTACACATCACCCAGCAGATGAGAGGTTTGCGTCCACCCTAGGAGGAGGTAGAAAGGAGAAAAAGTGCTAAATACTACTGAAAACTAGGCAGATGTAATAATAATATGAGCGGTTGAGTGTGTACCTACAGCCAGTGTAAACCTAACCCTATGATGAGTCAGTCTCCATGCGTTTGGTGAAATAAGTATGTTTTGAAAACCTCAACAGAGTCAGCTTGCTGCACTTCCACCGGGAGCCCATTCCATAAAAATGGGGCTCTATAAGAAAAGGCTCTGTAGACAGCAGACTTCTTCTTCATTCGAGGAAGTTGAAGACTGCAACCCACAAAATAAGAATGGGAGAACCCCCCACTGTCCTTCCCAATCCCACTGCTCTACATGTTCAACAACAGCTACTACCAGATGAACTAGCCTCTGTGATTTTGGATAATAACTAAATAAATATGTCTTCTTCAAATGTTTTTAAGGATTATTTAGATGAGTGCATGTTGCGACTCTGGGATTTCTTCTGAAACATTGACAAAGATGGCACAATGCAAGTTCCAGTTCTTGAATTCAGAAAGGCTTTGCAGGTTTGCCATTTTTCATCTTAGCCTTTAGAATCAATTTCATGATATTTTATGTACGTGTTTCTTACTTTTTTGTCAACAGCACTAGCCAAAGACATACAGAATTCATATAGTAATTAAAAGCAAGCCAGAATGTGTCTTTAATACTTGTTTTCGTTAACAGCAATCAACACTACTTTAGGATGGGTACCAGAGTATTGGAGTGAACCAACTGTTGTTGGGGATCAATTTTGCTGCAGTGTAATGTCATGGGACATTGGATCAGTTCAGGGACATTGGACAGTGGGCGTACTGATGGCTAGTTGCATATGTTATTTTATTTTTATTTCATTCAATTTATTTATTTTTTTACCTTTGAGAACTGTCTTCTAATATATGTAGGAAACAAGTATGGATAATTGGACTGTTTTAAAGCAGGCCTAGTGTTATTATATATCTATGTATGTAATTATTTATATATATATATTATTTTACTTTTCTTTTTATGCAATAATTTATGTCTACTTTGTTTTTCATGTTTCACTCAGAATTGTTTTCTAACATACGCTTTAAAAGTATTGATAACTTGATTTCCTAATTTTTTATTTTTATTTTTTCTCTATTCCATGGACACAGGGATATTGAGTAATGTTTCTAAATAGTCTTGTTACTAAAATATACACATGGTCTATCTGTGTTAGGCACAGGTTGATACAATTCAAAGTATTTAATCGCCTGCACCTCTCTAGGACTTAACTGGTCAAAATATATCCTAATGTTGATCCCAACTGTACGCGTAGTCACCAAGCCCCTGCTTCTTTGGCTCACATGTTCTGGTCATGTCCAAGCATAGGAATATTCTGGTCTGAGTTATTTAATACATTCACTGACATTTGTAAAAAGAATATTGATCCAGATCCTATCTTTGCAATATTTGGGGTGGTACACACTAAAGTTGGGTCTCAAGAGGCCAATCTCAATTAATAGCATTCTCTACACTGTTAGCACGCCGATTAATTCTTACAATTTAGAAATCTCCCACACCTCCAAAACACTCACGTTGTGTGTGCGAAACTATGTCCTTTCCAGCTTGAAAAGTTAAGAACTACAGTCCAAAACTCATCAGAAAGATTCCAGAATGTATGGCAACCTTTCTTGGATTATTATGAAAATGCATTTGATGCTACATCTTTAGATTAAAACAAAATTAGGTTTTCATCTCCTTCCCCCTTTTTATTAATAGAGTATAAATATATCTTTTTGTTTGTTTTGTTTTGTTGTTGTGTTCTGTATTCATTCTCAGTATGCTTTAGATAACTTTGGATGCAAATCTTGACGAAAGGGGATATGTGAGATAATGTCTGCAAAGTGTGAGGCTGGTGGATAGTGATGCCTTGTATAACATAAGAGAATGTTTGTTGGTTTGTTTGTGTTATGTACAATAAAAACACTTTGAAATAACAAAAATAGGATCGGTACCAGATAGAGGAGCTGATTCAGAGACTTGACCGTGACAGGACAGGGTTGGTACAGGTGAGTCATATTTAATTGACTTATAGAGACGTCAGTGACATGTTACAGCTGTAATCAATGTGACTTTTCTTTCTGTGAGGGACTAGCACAGATGTCTCTGAATTCTTTTTTCCTTTTTCCTTAAATAAATCACAAAAAGACATCTGTGGTTTTCTCTCAAACTTATTCCACAATAATATATTTATTTTTTCAACCACAATTCTTGGTGTCAGAAGTGGGATCGAAGATTGACGGCTGGACCCGGCTGAAGGACAAGGGTGTCATCAACCAGACCGCTCCAAGAGGTCTCCTCTTCCCCACATTTTCTTCTGGACGGGAGGATTGTCCGATGCCGACCCTCCAATCGTCATCTCTTGATCCAACGTACTCAAATAACCTCCAAACGGTATAATTATTACAAATTTATAAAATTAAGAGAAATCATTTTGTAACAGTGTCTAAAGGTGATTTTTGACTGTAACAAAGCCTAGACCAGGAATGGTCTATTATTATTACCATAAGTCAGGATTGACTGAGCAGGATTGCCATAAAATGAGTAATAATAATTTCTGAAAGGGTTTTTTAGTTGTTTTTAGTTTTTGTTAGTCTTGTGTTGTTGTTTTGTGTTGGTTTTTGTTAGTTTTTGTGTTGGTTTTAGTAGTTCTAAAGTTTCTCTATAATCTGTCTGAACCTTAAATACTGACGAGTATTTAATCAATCTGAAATATGGGATCCAATACAAGTAAAACAGTCCTGCAAAGGACTTTTGTGAAAACAATGTGATGTATATGATAGAACCCTGGCCAGGAGTTGTGATAAAATGGATGAATGGAAGTTGTATGGTTTTAATGGACGAATGAGTGAAAGTAGTTTGACTGCTTTACGCAATAGAATACAAGATGCACAAAAGAGACTTATGTCCAAAAATCAGCATACCCAAGCAAATAAAGGAGATTAAAAGACATTATGAATGTTTAGAGATGTGGGAAAAAGCAGCTGAAGAAAAGAAACAGAAAGAAAAAGAAAACAGGGAAAGAAATTTAAAACACTTAGATACAGTAAAGGGGCCATTTCAAAGCACAGGTTATAAAGCACCTGATAACATAACTAATGCGATGTCCTCTTGTTTTCCGAGTCTGACCCAGCCTGTTGGTCCGGCACTCATGAGTGAAGACGATGACCAGACCTACGTCACCGCTCTTGCTGCTGCACATCTCCACAGTGAAGAAAAGGGAGGGCTCCAGAGGCAGAGACAAGCGGCTCAGACTCATGCAGCTTCTGCAACAGCTGCTCAACTGTACCCAGATCTGACCACCCAAGCTAAAACAAACACCCTGATGAACACTGGACTGTCAAGTCCTGTCACCAAACCTCATCCATATGACTCTGCCACCAGTTCTAAGAACTCTAACAACCCCTTCACAACTGAACTTTCATCAGACAAATCTTTCTCCTTCCTGTCCCCGTCTCATACGAGAAGCAAGACACCTTATGGGGCTGTGTTTCAAGCTCCTATGATTGAATTTCCGAATCCAGCTCCACCACCACCAGCCCCAGACAATGAAACCGGCAGTACAACGCCAAAGACGACTGGCTGAACACCCTGCGTCTGTGCTTATGTCTCGCTCACCAGACCCCTCAAGATGGACTCAATTAAGACAATATACCTCCTATTAACAGAGGAGGCGCCACAGTTGGCCAAAAATTCAAACTGTTCTGTCAAGTGCACAGGCCCACCGGTGCAGAGATCCCTGGTATTCTGAGAATAATCTGCAACTTAGAAGATTACTCAAAAATTCAAGCAGCGGTTGAAGACCGTGACGGCATGAACTCCCTCTCCACAATTCAATGGGCAAACAACTGTCCCAAGAAAAGAAGAGACCGAGCTGACCAACGCCCTGACACTGCTCTGAGTGACCCCAACTGACTGGCTGGTGATGACGAGGAACCGAGGGACTTCGCCTCGCAAAATGAGATGAGTATAACACACGAAAAGGACAAAATGTGAGGTGACCACTCCATTGTATGTGTATCAGTGGAAATTGGACCATCTGCTGACTCCAAATATGTTACACAAAGCTAAAGAATACATGAGATCATCCTCTGAATTCATGAAGGCAACTGCACTACATGTTACAGCGCATGTCTACATGGGTCTAGATGAACAGTATGAAGAAAGCTGGTACCGACAAACTACTGACCGACTCATTCTGAATGGAATGTACTTTAACCAAGATTTTTGCGCTTATAATGTTCCATTACCTCACAAACTGTCAAAGCTCCTCAAAATCCAAAACTCAGCCCTGCATGTCTCAATAGCCAAACCACATAACAAACAATGTCGTGATGTTGGTCTTTTATGACAAAATGTTTAAAAGCTACAGATTGGAAACAAGACCCAGAAAACCACTACGTGATCTTACTCTGAAAAAGACATGACACTTCACTCCAAACCCACATGGAGCCTGTGGGTTACTTCTCGACACACCTTGATCCAGTTGCTAGAGGCCACCCACCATGTCTCTGTGCTTTAGCAGCCTGTGAAGCAGCAATAATTGCCTCTCGTCCCTATGTAGGCTACAGTCATCTCACCCTTTTTGCTCCACATGCTGTCTCCAACATTCTGACTGAACAAAAGACAGCTCACTTGACCCCTGCTCGTCAGCTACGTTACAACACCACCCTTCTGAACCTACCGAATGTTGAGGTTAAACGTTGTAACACTTTCAACCCTGCTACACTCCTGCCTCTCTCAGAGGAGGGAGAACCTCACTGTTGTCTTTCTGAACTTGACCTTATCTGTCTGCCAAGACTTGATTTGACTGACACTCCTCTTTCTAATCCTGAACACATTTTTTATGTAGATGGTTCAGCTTCCAAGGACCCAAACACTCGTTCTGCACACGTTGGATATGCAGTTGTGGATGATCATGCAACAGTGACGTCATCTCCTCTCAGTCCTCGGTTTTCAGCGCAAGCAGCAGAACTAATTGCCCTGACCAAAGCCTGTCAGTTGGCATCTGGTAAAACAGTTAACATTTACACAGACAGTCAATATGCATTTGGTGTTCTACACAACCACGCAGCACTTTGGCGCCACAGAAAATTCCTCAAATCTGATGGCAAACCCATTTCACACAAAGATTTGATTTCTGATCTTTTATATGCAGTGCTACTCCCATCCGCCGTGGAAGTATGTAAGTGTTCTGCACTTACCTCTGCCAAAGACACAGTCTCTCTAGGTAATGCACGAGCAGACGCAGCTGCAAAAGCAGCGTCACTCACACCCTATGTTGTTACATTACTCTCCCAGACAACGGCTCAAACTTGCACTCACTCTGACATTGTTTCACTCTCTGATTTGGGCCGCATCTCCACTCCAGCAGACAAAGCTGCTTGGAAAACTGTACAAACACAAGTGGTGTTTGGATGGGCCCTAATGGCAATCCATGTCTTCCTCAAGCCCTCTTCCTGCCTTTTGCAAAATTGTTACATGGTGTTGACCACGTATCAAAGGAGGGAATGAGAAAAGACCTTCAAAGACATTGGTTTACTGTGGGGTTTAACGAATTTGCTGAAGATTTTTGCTCAAAATTCTTCATCTTCATCACAATTCTAAAGGTAACTCCTACAAAACAGATGTTGGAGGTCACAAACCCACCTCCAGGCCTTATGGCCACATTCAAATGGACTTCTTTGAGTTAACACCCTGCGAAGGTAAGAAATACTGTCTTGTAATAGTTGACATGTTTTCAAAGTGGGTAGAAGCATTCCCAACAAAACACTGCACTGCTGACACAGTAGCAAAAATCCTCTTAAGCGAAATAATTCCTCGCTGGGGACTTCCAAACCTAATTACGAGTGATAATGGTACTCATTTTGTAAATGACATTCTGAAAACACTGAGTGAACACCTAAAATTTGACCTGAAAACTCATTGCTCCTACCATCCAGCTTCTGGAGGAGCTGTAGAAAGAGAAAATGGCACTCTGAAACGCAAATTGGCAAAAATATCTGAATCAACAGGTAACCTGGGTAAAATGTCTGCCTATTGCTTTGATGTACCTGAGGATGAGAGTGCGCAAGAAAATAACCTTTCTCCCTTTGAGATAGTGTTTGGACAACCTCCTGGAATTGGGTTTGGACCCCATCTAAACCTGCAGCACTGGCCAATAGTAGTCTGCCAGACCCAATGATATCCTATTGTATTTCACTCTCTAAGGTTCTCTCTGATATTAGATCTCAGGTGCTTGATTCCCTGCCCAAACCAGCCACCCACCAGTTCCACAAACTCCAGCCTGCCGACTACATCCTGGTGAGAAACCTGAGGAAGCGCAGCTGGAGAGACAAACCCTGGTGTGGACCCTATCAGATCCTGCTCACAACCCACACGGCTGTGAAGTTCGCAGAAAGAGCCCCTTGGATCCATGCACAACACTGCAAGAAGATTCCTCCACCTGACCAGCTCGTCAACTGCTCCCCACTGTCAAAGAGGGGACCCAGTGAATGATCACAAAGTAAGAGGCTTGTCCCGAGAACAAGCTCCTACGTGGGAAATCTGAGGTGAGACCTTAGCTCTACCTCCATCGTTGACTACGTGGGAAGACTGGGGTGAGATTTTTGCTCACCTCCTCCGCTGAAACTGCTCTGGTGAATGCAGTTCAACGTTGAGACCAGTGCCGAGAGCTGGTCCCACCTACAATCAAGTTTATGAAAGACTCTGTACCACCTGAAGAAATAGAGCTGACCGTTTTCAGCAAAATCGACAGCGTAACTATAACATGTGACACACACTCATCTGTCCCACAGTTCCTCACATCACTGATAACCAGTTTTATACTGACAAATATATATGTATATATATTTATTTATTTATTTTTGGTTCTTTATTGCATTTAAAATTGCTCTAATGATTCATTTTGAAGATTTATTAAACAATCATCACATACTCATACATGTAAATGTTATGATAACTGCTTAATTTTATTTTATTTGTTACTATCATTTAATTATTGCTGTTATTGGACAGATCTTTGAACATTAAAAATTGACGGACATCATTCTTGGCATCCGTTTAGACTCCCAGGCTTGTGTGGTCTAAGGGGAACCACGTGCTTTTATTACTTTTATCTTTACTTATTGTAATATCTCTACTCTGGCTATTAACTGACCACACTTCCCATTCTACTTATAACACAACTCTGCCAAGTCTGACCACGATGACCTTTTAATTTGCCAACGAGCCTCTGATACCCTCACCCAGACGGGTGGTCTTGGTTCATGGGCGGTGTTTGAAAAACATGGTTAACTAAACTCGCAGGCCTACTTTTAGTGGCTATTATCCTTCTTTTCCTTGTCTCCTGCTGCATTATCCCGCTCATCCGAAGATTAGTGACTTCTCTTTTAACCTGCAACTAGCTAAACTCTATGTTGAATTGCCTCAACATGACAAAGACCACAACCCAGACACCTCTGCTCTTGATTGTGACTCTGTTAATTCTGTTTTATTTGCTCATCTATTTGAAGAAGACTAAGTATGACTAAGTATGTTCCTATGTCTGTGTAATACACATGTAATTTTCTTTTGAAGTAGTAATTGTGACATATAGTCACCAAAGCAATCACAGCTTTTGAACCTGATCATTTTAATTTTTGTTATTTTAGACACGCTAAGGCTAAAATTGTGGACTTACATGTGGTGTTTTTAAATCTTTTCACTAATGCTTTCTTTGAGGTAAAGTGTAAATTGACTTTAAGGTTTTAAGTTTTACAAAGTGATTTGTTTTGTGAATATTTTTCATCTAATGCTTATGTTTAACCCTAGTGAGTTACGCCGCCTGTGAGGGAGGGGCTGTGGTGTTCTTTTCCCAGCGTTAGGTCAGCTACTGATGGTATGAAATGTTTCTGCTTGATTTAGTCAGCCCTCGGCTGGGTTTTTCGGCACCACGAGTAGAACTCACAAAGCTAAGGTTAATTTGATTTATGTTTTGTAACCTCATTGGCTTTTGGTTGATTTTGGTTGATCAATTGTGTTTGATCAAAAGAAGGGAATTGTAATGGGAAAATGATATTTTCCTCTTTCACATGCTCTGTGCTGTCCTTGACCGCAGCAGAATGATATGTGCACCACCTGTGCTACTGTTTTCAAACTGATACAATTGTCTTATACAGAGACAAATGCTGATTCACGTTAGACGGCTCACTCTCTCAGAGCCAGTGTTTCATTTTTCTTATCTGCTGTGATTTCAGTATAAATTCTAATCCTGCCTAGTTAACATTGGGACTGTTCATGCAACCCTGTACACAGACAGATTTGTATGCTCATTCCTCCTTTTGCAAAAGATGTCTCTGAATTCTTT
The DNA here is from genome assembly GCA_024349245.1 of Neodontobutis hainanensis. Taxonomy (NCBI): domain Eukaryota; kingdom Metazoa; phylum Chordata; class Actinopteri; order Gobiiformes; family Odontobutidae; genus Neodontobutis; species Neodontobutis hainanensis. The sequence continues at coordinate 22,252 of JALDNG010002363.1, read as the reverse complement.
TTTCCTTTTTCCTTAAATAAATCACCAAAAGACATCTGTTGTTTTCTCTCAAACTTATTCCACAATAATATATTTATTTTTTCAACCACATTTACATTAAACTGATTGTACAATGTTCAAATGTGGAATATACATTTACATTTATATACATTTAGTCCTTTAGCAGACGTTTTCCTTTAGAAAGCCTATTATATATGTTCATATATACTCATACTTGTGTAGATGTGTCACATTGAGCAGTTCTGGCCTGTGAACAGATTTTATGGAGGTGGCAGAGTGGTTAGCACTCAGGCCTAACAGCAAGAAGGTCCTGGGTTCAATTCCCATCCAGGACAGGGCCTTTCTGTGTGGAGTTTGCATGTTCTCCTGTGTCTGCGTAGGTTTCCTCCGGTACTCGGTTTCCCCTACCACCAAAAACATGTACAATAAAGGACTACAGATGGAAATAAGCAGTTAAACTATAAACTGGTACAAGCATCTCTGCTCCGGCTTAATGAACATTGTGCGTTGTCTTAAAGAAAATAAACTCATTTTAATGCTGCAGGTTGTGTTCATCTTGAATGCTGTGAACCCTGACCTTGCAGGAGCGACAAGAACTGGTGACGATCACAGCCGGGAGAGAAGAAGAAGCCACAATGAGCAGCAGGATGACTGTATGGACAGTGAGCTGTACAGGAGTCCTGCGGGAAAACTCTGTCCCGTTCTCAGTCCTGAAAATATCAGCACACATCATTTACCATTTAAACTCAGGAGAAGGAAATAAAACCTCTGAGGCACTGATACCTGCCTTGTGTTGAGAGACAAAAATGAGAGAAGTAAAAGAGAAGCCACATCTGGCGGACACAACCTCCTGTCAGGACACCACGTATCCATGACCTGCGAAGGTACGGAGAAAGAAATCAAATTAATGACATTCTCTGTAATTAATGTGTCAATGTATTCACAACATTTGACTCAGAAAAACAGATCTGACTCTCTCAATATTTATTGCAACAGGACTTTTCAATTGTTGTTATGTTCCTCCGAGAACCAGTTTCTCCGGCTCTTTTAGTACGAGTGTTTGAACTAATATTACTTCAATAAAAACTATAAAACCAATGTAAAGTGTGTATGTTTAATTCCACTCAGAAAAGGTACAAGCCAGCGCTGGGTCACAACACGTAGTTAACAGGAGGTCAGCCCACGTGTTGTGCTGCTGGTCAACTCAATGTTTAAAAGGTCCTAACCTTTGGCCACTCCTCTCACAGGAGGGGACACTTCCTACTTTGAATCAGTAGTTTACCTATGTGTCCAGCCAGGGCTGACCAACTGGTTCTGACTGGTTTAAACAGATGAGGTATGTAGTGGACTAATCTAGGTGCAGTGTATCATGCAGAGAGTGTAAATAACATAGAAAACAGTTGAAAAAGGGTTTCTTACAGTTATAAGAATTTTAGTTTTAATGTTTAGAGTTACTGGGGCTTATAGTTGTCTTCAGGTCATGTCAAATTCATGTCATGTCCGTCCTGCTAATTCATGAAGTAGACATAACTAGAGTGAGACATGGCTTGTCACGGACTTTGCACCTGGACCATTGTGAACGCCTCTCACCAAGGCCGTCACGGTGTTGTATAAATTCTCATGTTCTGTTTACATCTTTAAGCAAACCTCCCGCTGTACCCTTGTTACTGTGTGTGTCTGCTTTGCTTCTCCTTGCAAGGATTAAAACCTGGCCATTGCTTGTTAAATTATAATCTGTCTCCGTGTCTCTCTGGATAAATATAAGGACATAGAAAATTCTTATAACACATCTCCTTTGTCTTTTTAACATTAAAAACAGGAAGTGGTCACACCAGTTCTTTAAATGGTGGATCTCATGCATGTACCACAGAGGACCAGTCCTCTTTATACAGTAGGCTTAAGATCACTGTATCGTCAGAGAACTTAATGATGGGATTGTTGCACAGACGGCTCCTGCATTCATTTGTGTAGAGTGAAAAAAGGAAAGGAGAACTCACACATTCCTGTGGGACACCTGTGTTAGAGTATTTGACCGTAGAGAGAACACCATTTACTTTTACTTGCTGTTGTTAAGAAAAATAAAACCATTGAATAATAAAATGATTAACATGCAAATCAGTCAATTTCTGGACCAGTAGCTGTGGTTGTACTGCGAATAAAAGTCAACACATAAGTGTTTTATACGTGTTTGTAAATGAGCAAGTTGCAGGGGATCTTTAGCATGTCCACAATGATCTTTTCAAAACATTTCATTACAACAGATGTCAAAGCTACTGGCCTTAAGTTGTGAACAGCAGGACAAAATACTTAGGGTACAGGGATGATTACAGATTTCTTCCACAGAGCGGGACAGTGAAGCGATAATGATTGTTGATAAAGTTGAGCACCAAGCAGCAGTCAGTTTGGAAGCAGAAGTCCTCAGTAAGATGGCAGGATCTAGGAGCCATCTGGTCTGGCAGATTTTATTACAGACCTAAACTATGTAAAACTATGTATGTAACCTACAGTATGTAGGGTTAATAGTTGGACAACAAAAAGCAACTCCACTGGGGAGGGTCCAAGTTCTCAAAGTCATTGAGCTCATAGCTCTCAGTGTCATTAGAAGTAGAGAGCTGGATCCTGCTGGGATTCTTATTAGCAATGCACTGGATCTATTGACAATTATAGCACAGAATATATTGCTTTCATTAGCAATGTTTACCAGGTTTATTACTAGTTTAGAGTCTACTTCAACTTTCTGGGTTAAAGCTGGGTTATTATTATTATTATTATTATTATTATTATAAATCAACCTAAACTATCTAACTCTGTGGAGTCAGGTGTTTTACTGTAAACCAGAGGAAAGTCCCAGACAGTTGGCGGGTCATGTTTGCTGAAATGAGCTCTGCCTTATCCTAACCAGACTGCTTACACTGCTGTTGTTTCAGAATGAGTTTTGACCAACCAGAGAAGAGCTTTGACCCTTTAGATCGGACCCTTACATTAGTCAATGGAAAGGATGACTTGGATCACTTTTGTAAATAGCATTGTTTTGGCGGCGTGGACATGAACAGAAATGTTATAAAGATGTTTATCAGCTTGTCAGCTCCTGAGGACGGTGACGGCTTCTTAAAAGCACAACTCTCCTGTGGTCACGCAGTTTCTCCTGAACCTCTGACAGAAACATGGCGCCACCAACTGGAGGAGGTATGAGCTTATGTCTATAAACAGAATTAGTTTTGCATTCAGACCCCTGACTCATTGTGTCGCTTCACAAAAAGGACCTAATATGACACGTACTGGTAACACATGTGTAACTTTAAAAGTACTCACATTTTTAGACATCTCTGTGAAGACGGTGCAGCCAACACTGAAATAAAGGCTTCTTTTGTTTTCAAGGGCAAATACAGATTCAGATGCACTGCTCTGCTCAAGTTGAGTTCTGCTTTGTTTGTCCTAAGCTCACTCCGGAGTGGCCCCAGACAGACCTCCATACCAGTGTGGCACAGGAACTAGACACCCCTTCTGCTCTGTAACTGTTATAAATGCAAGAATTAACAAGTAAATAGCACCAATACCACCAGTTATTTTTGTTCTCATCTTTTATGCTCTACCAATGCTATACTTTACTTAAAATGGCACTTTGTTCTTTACTTCTTCCCCTCCTCTTTTACCAAACCCCTCACCATTATGGCTACAGCTTGTCTCCACTAATGCACTCAGTAATATTATCAGAATGTATGTATTATCTCAGAGAAGCATATAAATGATGAAAGTTTATTCTGTAAAATGTAACTCAGTGCCTTGATATTTCATGTTTCATTTCTGAACAATCATATGAATGAACTAAATAACAATTACAATGTCTCTGGCAATAAAGGAAGGACATAGCCACAATATCGCTCAGACCGCTGTGTAGACCTGTCACAATCGGCAAGTTCCTAGTTTGTGAATCTTGTTCACTGACAAAGGCAATAAACGTTTTTCTGATTCTGATTCTGATCAGGTTTTATTATTGTGTCATGATTGAAACACAAGCCAGGCCCAAATGTGCTTACAAGACACTCCCAATTAAACCAAAGACCAGATACCAACACTAAATGGAGTGAGTAAAGCAAACAAAAAAAGTGTATCACAAAGTAAAAAGCCAACCTGGTCACAACATAAATTCAAATAAAAATTATTCTAAGACAAGGTAATCAAACATAAAATAGACTATACATATGTCAAATTAAACTATGCTGAAACATAATAAACTAAAAAGACTATACATAAGTTGATTAAAGCTACGCTAAAACAAAATAAACTATGCACAGTACAAATGTGAATAAATTGTGTATAGTGCAGGTTGTGTAACAGGTATTGCACGTTACAAATATTGCACGGTGAGATTCTACATGATTGTGGAAATACTGCTTGGTGAAAAGAGTTTCTGTGTTAGCAGTGTTCATTGTAGAGTCTGACAGCAGCAGGAAGGAAAGCCCTGCAGAATCTCTCCTTCACACACCGAGGGTGGAGCAGTCTGTCACTGAAGCTGCTCTCCAGAGCTGACAGGGCGTCCTGCAGGCGGTGGGACTTATGGTCCAGCATAGATCACCCACTTACCGGACTGAGTCCAGAGGACAGCCCAGGACAGAGCTGGACTTCCTGATGACCTTGTCCAGCTTCTTCTCTCTCCTCTCTGTGATGCTGAGAGGGAGAGAGAAGACAATAAAACTATTAAACACATGCATATATTTGTTAAACAGATGTACATTAAAACTGAATAATGTGGTGTCTACCTTTGTGTGCTCAGGAATCCTCTCCAAGAAGCCTGAAAAGAAAAAAACATGCTTTAGTCTCAGGAGAATAGATCTGGAGATTTGAACAAAACAATCCAATATACATATCTTTTCTTTGTTTTCTTCTTTCTTATCCTCTTTCCTTTGCTTTTCAGCACATTGTTGTTTGCGTAATCTTGTCTACTATTACTAAGTTTTTGCATTTATCGCTTCGTAACTTTTACGCTTAAATCCACGTAACACAGTCTGTTTTAAAGTGACTTTATTTTTGAAGATTATACAAACCTACAAACAAGTCAGCATGTGGGAAAGGTGGTGAATGTTTGATATCTGAGACAAAACATACATCATTATGTGTAAATAAATCTGAGGAGTTGTCTCTTTAAAATATCAGTACAATAAAGGACTACAGATGGAAATTAGCAGTTAAACTATAAACTGGTACAAGCATCTCTGCTCCGGCTTAAAGAACATTGTACTTTGTCTTAAAGAAAATAAACTCATTTTAATGCTGCAGGTTGTGTTCATCTTGAATGCTGTGAACCCTGACCTTGCAGGAGCGACAAGAACTGGTGACGATCACAGCCGGGAGAGAAGAAGAAGCCACAATGAGCAGCAGGATGACTGTATGGACAGTGAGCTGTGCAGGAGTCCTGGGGGAAAACTCTGTCCCGTTCTCAGTCCTGAAAACTAATTCAATACTGCCTCTTGGTTTATGTCAGGCCAAAACCAGTAGCTTAAAATTAAGAAGTGTTTATGTGGGGCACTGAACTCTGAACTAAACCAATGTAAAACATTGAACTATGGAAGCACAACTGTCAAGTGCTACAGTGGTAATTTGAACAGCAAACAGCATTATAAAACATCATACTATGTTCACACTAGACCAAATCCTATGTGGCATGAAGAAATGGAAACAAGCAAGTCCCTCTTGAATGAAGTATAGTCCTTGTAGTGAGATGGAATGCGCAGAATCTCAAAGCAGGTTGAGGCTGTGATGTAGTTTCAAGTTACTACCTCTACAGACAAACTTGTTGGCAAGACCTCCCAGCCTGTCCAGAATTTTACTAGATTTTGCAGTTCAGTTGGCGTTGCTCAAGAGTGAATTAAACAGATTTTAAAATGTTTTATTTCCATAAATATTATGGAATACAAATATTTCTTAGTTTCACCTCCAGTGATGAACTCTTGGAGATAGCCCGATATGGAACTTTATGTCTGCTGACCAGTCGTCATCATCATCATCTTCATCTGCTTGTGGCCAAGTGATTCGCTGCAGAAGAATCTGCGTCAACAAAAGGCCACATGAAAAAACATCCAGCCGCCAATTGCAGTTATTTCTGCAACCACAATTAATTGGTAACAATAAAATATACATGTATACACATTAAACTACCATAACTACCTACATGGGAAAGGGCTTAATTTCTGAGTTGCTCTAAAGAAGATCCCGACAGTGGATCGCATTACTGCCACAGAATTAGCTACAAGTGTGTGGAGCTGTAGCAGTGAGACTGAGATGGTTGTATACCGAGAGAGTCGCATGTCATCGTAGGATTACGGTTTATATTCAACCAACAGCTGTACCAGATACTGCCCGTGACTTCATCAGTAGAACTGTTTTCAGGAACAGACACCTAATGCTTTTAGATCAGTGGTTACTGAACAACTTAGACCATCCCTTGTTTTCAGCTTATGAACAACAAAGAAACCAGTGGACATCTGAGAATCTAATCAGCAGGACGGATCGACTGCTCTACAATCAGTCTAGGACAGAAGAAGAAGTTTGAATCAACTAATTTGAAGATACCAAATAACTGATTTACTCCTTGGGGATTAATAAAATTGAAGTGAATAAGAAACAAGTTGTCTGTAAACAAAGCTATCAAACTTAGATGCAAGGTCACAGTGGCCAGTGCGAAACCACCTGACAGCACTGGAGAAGGATATAGCATTATCATTCCAGTCCAAACGCCTTTGCTTCAACTTTATCTTCAAGTAAGACCATAAGAAAGCAAAATTACCTCTGGACAGATGTTCTCTGCCCCCTCTTTTGGAAAAAGGATAGCTGCTGTGTCTGGTCTTTGAGTAAGCAAAGTCCACAATGGTGCTTCTTTTAGTCCTCTGCGCAGTTGCTTAATCTGTCTTACAACTCGTTTTCAAACCACTTTCGGTTACTTTTGTTCAGTAAAGGAAGGTCCCATGCATAGGCCAACTCCTGTATCTGCTGCTTTTCCTTTTCTGACAGGTTGGATTCTCCTTCCTATATATATATATATATATATATATATATATATATATATATATATATATATATATATATATATATATATATATATATATATATATATATTTAAAAAGAAAATATAGAAAAATCTAACTAAGACATGTCTGTTAAGAGTCTCAGTCAACCAGGCCATCTAGAAGAAAAAAAGGGTTAAAGCCAAAGCATCTGGACGTAGGTTTGAAGGTGAACCTTGTCCAGATGCTTTGGATTTAACACTTTTTTTCCATCTTCAAACTAAGAGATATGGGAGAAACATACAAGCTTAATTGTGTCACGAATGTCGAGGTCCGGACAATCCTCTACAGTGACAGTTGATGTTTCAGGACTGCCACCAAGTAGGACATGCACAAAAGCTGGACTAAGTCCTGAAAGGCATGGCCCTCCATGGAGAAAGGAGTGACCCATCATTCTCCCTGCCACAAGGAACAGGTCACTTTCAACAAGAAAGTGCGACGGTTCTCCATCAAAAGCCGAGTGACACTGCTATTTGCTGTGAAAAAATATGTTAGAAAGCAATTGGTTTTCTAAATTTGTACGGATGTTTCAATATTTGTGAACTGTAAATTCTTAAATCCTTGATTCATTTTTATTAAATGTTTCATAACAGCAATGCATTATAATTTAATTGTATAGCAAACAGCATGGGCATATATGCATAAAATACATACCAAAATGAATGTGAAATCCAAACTTTAATTTTTCCATGCAAGTTGAGAAGAAAAAACGTGTAACCCCAAGTCCAATAGCAGTATCCCCTGTACAACAAAATTTTAATAGTAGGCTTAATTATTATTTGACAACTATAACTTTTATTTGGTTTTACCTTCAAGTCTGCAAATCAAGGGGCGTGCCCATTCCACATTGGTTTGCTTATAAAAGATATAAGGGCCATGTCCTGTTCTGCAGGACTTTTCCTGATGTCCATGCATAGAGTTAACGGACTCTTCATTGCATGGATTTGGAGATAATACTCACACTGAGATATGGCCTTACTTAAGTCACTAACAGATGACCAATCTAATAAGAAACAGTAAAAGCAAATATAAGGGGTTCAATACATAAATCTAATATGCATGATTAAGAAATTGAATGACTCTCTCTTAACAATGCTTTGATGGCTGTTCTATAATTAAAAAGACACTTTGAATAGCACATACCCATGGAAGTAGTCGCTGAAGTTATGGATGGTCCAGGAACCACTGCTTGTTCCTTTTCGCTGGGATAAACTGCAAGTGTCACTTGACTAAAATAAAAAAAAATAAAAATAATAATAATTATACACATATGTAACAAATGCAAGAATGACAACAGGCTCGGTTTATTTAATGTCAAAACACTGTGAAGAGACAATAGAAACAACACTGATAAAATTATTCTTTCGTAAAAAGGGTCATTCAGTCTAGAAATTGAATCTAACCAATAAAACCTCTTTAAAAAATTAGAAAATAAAAAAGATACCTTTCACCACATGTAGATGCGTGCTGCTCTATCCGATCAGATTTAAACATTTTCAGAAAAACAGGACAGGACTGAGCTGTTGGAAAATAGAAAGAAAGTTTTAGTAAAACATAATTATGTGAAAGGACATAAATATGAACTAGGTTCCTAAGTTTTAAATTATGGTGTAGTAAGAAGTGTAGGTTGTCGTAAGGACAGACAAATCATACATTGTTCCTCAACCAGATGAGCTATGTCTTCCTTAGGCCCGTCACTGTCGACTTCAATGATCAAACAGGAGTCAATATAATACTTTAGAAGCTGCAGAGGTACAGCAACACCACACTTGTGACATGTGGCTTTTGCCATACCGCTGAAGGCTCCATCAGTTAGTTGTAGTGGACTTCTATCAAGATCTTCTTGGACAGGGACTATGAACAGTTTTACCCTTGAGCAACAGACTTCAAGAGTCTGCCTGTATAACCAGCATCGTCAGGTGACACAAGGGACAGTTTACGGCTTCCCCATACACCTGTCAAAATTAAAAAATTATTTAAAAATTGCAGCCAAACATAGATTGCATAGTATAGTTTTTATAGACATTACTGCAATTATATTAAATAAACTAACCTTTGCTTCTTGTTAAAAAAAAAAAAAAAAAAAATCTCTGCTTACCAGCTGCTTTATAAAGTAGCCATCCACCTGTTACTGTTTGCAGTTTTGGAAATAGAACTTTGAAGGCGTCACATAACTGTAGGTGAAAAAGTACAAAAAAATTGACATTTCTTCTCAAAACAAACCTATTTAATATGCATTGCACACACAATTAATATATATATATATATATATATATATATATATATATATATATATATATATATATAGAAGTGCCACTAACACCTTTCAGAGGATCAAAGAATTTACAACTCTCAACTTTTAAAGACTCTTCCCTTTTGTTTATTCACACTGAGGGGAAGACAAGAAGACGTAATTAACAACTCCGTGCTAATCTGGACCAGATCTATCTGGAGTTCACTGCTCATTGCCCACACTGGTATCAAGCTCTGATGGAGAGCCACACCACTGGAGCGTGGCTCGTAATAATTTGTACAGTTTGGATCGATGTTCAAGCACACAAAACAGAACATAACCTTACATCTGTCACATGTGTTTACAGTGTTATGTTATGTGTTATGCTCCGCAGTTTACCACATGTGGGACAGGCCCATATGGGGAGAGGCCAGTGACCTTTTCAAACTTGATAACAGGACCGGTTTTCATCATTTGTAATGGCACATTATCCGTGTGTAATTATTATTATTATTTATTTATGTTATATTAAATTCGTTTTAAATATGTATTGTTTTCCTGTTGTTGTAGCATCCATTAATGAGTTTTCTTTAAAGTGGGCAACAGGTAACAAAAAAGATAGCCATGTCCCCTGGAAAACACATGGTGACAGCACTTTCACAGCTAAAATAGCGGTGCCACGTTTGAGTTGCAGGATGTGATTATAAAGCTTTCTTCCACTTCTTTCCTCGACTATAACTGTCAAGTATTAACGGTATATATCTGCTACTTCAACACTTTACATACTGCCTGTGTCATTATAACCAAGTTCACTTTTTAAATATGAATATCCATCACCAGGGTTAGCATACTACAGCGGTGCACGTGCTGGCGTAACCACGCACAGGTGCCGGTTGCTAAGAGCATCTCCTAGCAAGTACGTTCTTGCAAAACTTGCAAACTTCTGGCTGTGAGAAAAAGTGCAAATCTTGAGTTTGATTCCACGATTTCTTCAAAAGGAGACTTTAACTGCGGACATTTCCTACTAAGACTTCTACTGACCACCCACTGACCAGGACTACGAGACCTTTTGAGAGAAAACGTGAGATTTTAAGATTTCCATGTTCAAGTTCTTTCCTATGGGCTTTCCCATTAAATCTGCACAGCAACTATATGAACCAATATATTTGAGCAAAATGGTCTTTTGTCGATGTTTAAATGATGTTTCACGGTAAATTTTAACTCAGAATATGTGTATTTTTGTGACTTTGTTTGTTCTTAGAGCTTATCAGACATAATGTAAAAGTCCATTTACACAGACATATTAATGAAAGCAACAAAACGCACAGGAGGCTAACATTTAAATTGAGAGCTGTCTGCAACGTATTTTGATTAATTTCTATATTATACATTTTGTATTTAACCTAGTACCTAATTATAGAAAATACATTTGTTTTATGTTGATTCATTTCCAAATATAATACAATAGGTTTCAAAAAGTAATTCAGGAGAATCCTGTGTAAACCAGGAACATGTAGAAGCAGAGTTTGTTGAACATATTTGTTAATGAAAATGTACAGTTATGTTTTTGTGTTAGTTTTGTAGCTATTATGAAAAAATAAGCTCTATTCATAAAGTAAATATATCCAGATTGTAATGAGGACAAATGATTATTCATAAATAACTCATAACCACTTTATAACAACACTGTAACCTTTCTGCACATTAAAGTCCTCTGCTATAATTTTAGTAGTTTAGTGAATAATAATGTCTTTGAACGTGGACATATTCTCCTGGTTTGATCTGAGATTGGTCAAAATCACTCTGAGGCTTTATGAGTAAAAGATGGTTTAAGATTAAACAGTGCTGCTTTAAAAGTACTCTCTGTATTGGTACATTGTGCTAGTGTCCATGAAACGATAGAAAATTGCACTAGACAGAAAGTACATGGTGGACTTGAATCAGTAACAGTTCCATGTTCAGACATGGATTTAAAAGACCTCAGAGCCTCATGGCTTTGCTTTATTTTGATGAATCACACATAGGGTGACCACCCGTCCAGCGTAAGCGCGCGTGCGTGCACAGCGTTTGAAGCCGAATTTACGCGTCCCGCAATTTGAGACCGTGTCACGCATAATCAGGTCTTGCTCCAAAAAAAAGTCTATACCAGCGGTCCCTAACCCCCGGACCGGTCCGTGGGTGATTTGGTACCGGGCCGCAGAGAATAAATAAACAACTTACATTATTTCCGTTTTATATATTATCTGAGCCTGAACAATGTTTTATTTTGAAAAATGACCGGATTCCCTCTATTACATTCGTCTATTACTGTGTCCAAATTCAGGGTCTACATCCTCCTTAGGATCCTTCCTACCCAGTTGAAGGAGGAGGGGTCCTCCGACGACCGCAAAACCCGGAAGTCGGTGTTTGTGAATTTGGACAGCCTACCCTTCTTTCAGTTCCCTCCCTTACCCGTTGCTCATTTCCTGTCGCCTAGCAACCGTGACAGCGCTAAGCTTTTTTTTTTGTTTGTTTGCTCCGGTGAAGAGCTCATCGTTCTTTCCCCGGAGCTTTATAAAAACTTCTGTCTGCTCTTTCATCCCTGGAAGCGTTAAAAACAGCTTCAATCACTAACAGATTAGCTGTGTGTAAGGGGACATTACACAGGCTGTAAGGAAGAAGCTAGTTTACGAGTAATGTTTTTTGGTATATAAACGTACAAATGTAAAAAAAAAAAAAATACTTAACAAAATGTATGACAACCACTGAAAAAACACGATTTTTTTAAAAGCCAGTTTTTAAAAACGTACATCTAAAAGCATACTCCTCTCCCACTCCGCTACCGCTAGCTTCATTGGCCATTACGCTCTGCCGAAAAGAATTATGGGATAGGTAGGACGGAAAGGATCCACCTCACCCATCCTTCCAATTCGGGAAAAGGAGGACGTATTTGTGGGCGCATTTGAAGGATCCTACGAATTTGGACAGCCTTCGTCGCTGCGCTGTGACGTAACATCCTTCAAATGAGGACTCGAAGGATGCAGACCCTGAATTTGGACACAGCCTATGACTCACTCTTGATGCTTGTCCCGGTCACGTGATACGTAGCCACTAAAATGAAACCCCAAAGCTAACGCTTGCAAAATGAGAAAAAGCGAACGCGTCTTTGTAAAGTTTCTTCTCAAAAGGAGAAAAGACCCAGTGAGGAGACAGAAGAAGAGCATACTAATTCCAAGAGAAAGTAAGTGACATTTAACAGACAATACCAAGAGTCCTACTTAAAATATAAATTTATAGACAGGTGATTCTGCAGAATATGCGGCGTGCCGGCTCTAATGAAGCAATGAAGCCTTCAAAACTGCTTAATAAACTGCACGTGTATTAGTATATTTAGAAAATATTACAGTTCTTATAGCTTGTCTGATTTTATTTTGTGTATTTATCCGCCACACTTTAAAGGCCGGTCTGTGAAAATATTGTCTGACATTGAACTGGTCCGTGGCGCATAAAAGGTTGGGGACCGCTGCTCTATACCATCGAGCCCCAGGCAGCCACATGAACATTACTCGACAGTTCAGCACGCTGTTTCCACACCCACCCCAACTCTTTCGTTGTAGCCATGACAGCGCACGCGCGTGCATACCAGACACGCTGGCAGTGAACTTTTAGATGCGCTTTGCAATTTGAAAAATGGAGTCAGAAGCACGGAATAGAGGTTCAAGAAGAAAACTGAAGATAAGAAACCTAGTTATGTAAAACCCCATTTGTCTAAAATGAAGTTTGATTGATTTTGAACATTGGTGGACTGTCTACAGGGGGCAAATGTGTCACTTTTAGAAAACGGTAGCCTTTTAGGTCAAAATATGTCATTGTTTTGCATCGGATTGTATCTTGGCACCTTTTTGCATTGTTGTCACCTTGTGATGGTGATGGGTTTGCACTCCTCTGTCTATACTGAAAAACATTTGGAAGCCTTTAATAAAAATGAATGTTGCTTTAAATCGGTCTCTTATCTTTCTTCCTTATTTGATTCAGATGCTGGTGAAAAGGTTTTAGTCCTAAAGGTGTCCCCAACGTTTTTTCCCCTGTGCCTGCCTTGCTAGTTCACCATCCTTCCTTCGTTCCGTAAGCCTCTGGAGTTGTGAGTTAAGACTTTTTTAAAAAACTGTTCCTGTGGGGTTGAGCAACTACAAGTCCTGTTAATCCTATAATTTTATATTATAATTGATTTAAAGTGAATATATTGTAATGAAAAACAAAAGTAAATTGTAAGTGGAAGTGCATCTGTCAATTCATTGAATGTTCAAAATATTATGTTAAGAATACACATTGGTTGGCCTATTCATGAGCATACATCAGGTATTATACATGTTTAGGGGAATAGGGCATTATTAAGAGACCATGTAAGGTGCTATGTGCTAGAAATGGGTAAACCACAATCAGTGAGTCTGCCCGTGGGGTGGGGGCACCGCCGCGCCAGGCAGTGTCCCACATTGTCCCTCAGAAACATACCCCTTGTCCCGCCCTTGGGCTTAGTAGCAGGTGGTCACCCTAATCACACAATGGCATCACATGATGTGAGGATTTTAACAGATGTATTTCTCTCCACAGATCTCTGTTCACTGATGGCCCAGCGCTTCTCCTGGACGACGAGGCCCGGGTGTCCTGACGTGCTCCTCCTGCACAGGCTGCCCACACTCACTACACCCCACACACCCCCTGTTCCCTCTGCACCTGCCTCCTCCACAGGCCCCTTGAACTCTGCCTTTGTGTCTGTCTCTCCTCAGGAGACACTCTTTTCAAGCTCTTGCTCTTTCTCTGACTCTAACTCTCGCTCCTCTCGTTCCCCTCGCTCCTCTAGCTCCTCTGGCGTCTTTAAGTCTCGTGCTAGATACCTTAGTTCTACCTCCTCATCCTCCTCATCCTCCTGCTCCTCCTCTCCTCCCTCTCACTCCCTTGCTCTCTCTCGTCCTGCTAAGGTCCGTAAGCTTAGCTCTGGCTCCTTCTCTCGCTGCGCCGCCGCTTGCTATCTCTCCTCCTCCTGCTCAGGTCCCTCAGCTGAGCTTCTCTCTGCTCCCAGACTCCTTTGCTCTGGATGTTACTGTTTCTCCTTCTGAGGCTCGGAAGGCCCCAGCTGCTCCTCGTGAGCCCCTGGTGCCTCCTCCCTGTGCTCCCTGCACTAACCCTCTTGTCTCCTCTGCTCCCTCCAGGGCACCTCCCTCCCCTGCCACACATCCCAGACCCCAGGAGCCGATCCCCTTGTTTCCTGGGCCCAAGCCGGACTGGGTGAAGGAGATGGAAGATTACATGAGGGACCGGGCGCTCGAGTGGAAACACTGGAAAAGGTCGGATAAACCACAAAGGCCAATTCAAAAGGAGAAGCACTTTTACTCTTTTTAAGAACTGACCACTTTCAGTGTTTCTTCTGAGTGAAATCGTGCTGGGACTTAGAGGCAGGACTCAGGGTCATTTCAGGATAAGTATAACATTTGTAAATATTGTATATAGTGTGTTGTGTGTCAGAGGGTTTAGTGTGGTGTGACATGTTTAAATAGGTTCATTAGCTCTTCCAGTTGGACTTGTTCCATGTTTTTTGCTGTGTTGTGTGAAAAATACAAATGATATGTTCTCCTTAAACAAATGAAACTATAAAAGGTGAGTATTCAGTACCTGGGGTTGATTAACATGTTTTACACTTTCACTTGCTGTTTTTTCTTCTGCTTCTCCAAAAAGGTGACAGTCTAAAGAGACCCAGCAGTAAACTATAGACAAGGAGCTTGTGCAAAAAAAGAGGAGCGTAAACAAAGGGCAAAAGTAAAGGAGAGGAAAGAAAGTACAATGTAAGATGAAAAAAGTAACAGAAGTAAAAGTAATCTGACTTTCATGGACAGACAAGAGTAAAGAGTCTAATTCAAGTTAAATAAACTGATTTCTCGCAGGAAGAGGCCTAAACAACAATTTTTTCTGTGTTATGGTTGGTTCAGACGTGTTTTTGATGTTGCACCAGCTATCGCATGCGGAGCTTACTGCGGCTCGCAAAGCTTTTGGTAATGTCATTCATTATTACATTTGTAAGATCAACAAGAGACACGGAAGAGAAGTTGCTGTTTTTTATCTGCTTTTCACTCTCTGGAGTTAATGCGGCCAATGAGGTATGCATAGTTGATATGTAATTCTCAATGTAAAGTATAAGTGTGACGGTTTGTTAACAGTCTTTCTGGCGTTGTGTTGTTTGTTTAATAATCTGCTATTCTCTGTGAGAATATTATTATTTCTGTAACTTATGTGACTTTATGTTTCATTTTAGTTCTCACGGCATGTTGGATGGCATCGAGGATTGAAGAAATACACTCCTCAATGTCAAGCGGTATGTTTAATGACAAAGATGAGGAAGCCCTGCAGACATATGCAAATAACAAAATAAGATAAAGCTGACCACTCTCACATGTATAGCAGGGATAATATAATACTGAGATACGCAATCTAACTACTCTTACATATATAGCAGTAGTATAACATGAACTAAAATAAGCATGACATTGATAATATTCAAACAAACCAACTTACATGAATTAAGTAGAACAGCTTAATACAACCATGGTGACATACACAACTGTCAAACAAAAGCCATGTGGCCGACTCCTTACTGAGCTCAGCCTAACCCCCATATTAACCACTAGTGACCCCTGGTGGCCGGTGGTAAACACTGCATCCCCCCCAGTCCGTGAACATATAAAGCGGGATAGGTGAACGGACTCAGGCCTGTATCCAACGGCCCGTCTCGGGCTCGTAACGTTTGGGTGGTCTACTCGTACGAGCCATCCGAGGGGGCTGTGGCAGCAAAGGCGGAGGCTGTGATGCCGAGGGTGACACAACCGGAGTAAAGTCCGCGGGGATGGGCTCACCGTGGGACCCACGGCCAGAGGTAGAGCTATCACAAGGCGATCGCGGGGAGGTGTCCAGAGCCGTATCGTATGGTCCGACAGCAGGAACAGCAGGCGTTCCCGGGACCGTATGGACGGATTGGGGTTCACAATACAGGGTCATGGGCGGCGGAGGCAACGGAGCAGCCGGCTGCTGCGCAAAGGAACTGGCTGGCGCGAAGGCACGGAGAAACCGACGATTGCGCAGAGTCAGCCGACCAGACCCGTCCACCCTAATACGATACTGATCATGACTCAGTGACTCCACAACCACCCCTGATCTGTCCCACTTGTGTGGGCTCGGGCCTTGCAGATTCTGGAGGAACACAGTCTCGCCAAGTGCTAACGGGCGAAGTGGTCTTGAATGAGTCCTCAGAGACTCAGCCGTACGGGAAATCCTGGTTCGGAGGGCATCCTCCTTCGCCACCCATGCCTGGCGCCAGAGCGGTCGCACATGTGGGTTTGAGAATTTCTCCAGTCTATTAATGAACGAAAAAGAGTCCCGAAGAGGACGCCCAAATATAATCTGCGCAGGCGAGAGGTTGCAATCGGGGTCGGGAGTATTGCGCAACTGCAGCATAGCACGCAGGAAGCGGTCATGATCAAGGCTGCCAGTTGGTCCGGTGTTGGACATCAGTAGGCGCTTGGCAGTCTTTACTGCGACTTCAGCTCTCCCATTAGACTGCGGGAAACCGACCGAGGACAAGCGATGCCTGACCTGCCACAAGCGGAGAAAACCCTCTGTTTGGCTTGCAGTAAACTCTGGACCACCATCGCCGAAAGTTCTTCTGAACGCCAAAAGTAGCGAAGAACGCACGAAGATGGCGAACCAGTCCAGCCGAGCCCCTAAGTCAGTACCTGCTGTGGAGCACAGGACCTCAACCCAACCTGAGAGACGGTCCCGGCGACTAAGTAGTGGCGGCCCCGTAGTCAAAGAAGTCAGCAAATATTGCCTCAAAAGGGGTGGAGGTGAGGACGGAAGGGGGTTGCCGCCTGTGACGGAGCATTCGGTTACAGTCTGCACATCTGGCCCTGGTGGCTCGGATGTCCTTCGACATCCCAGGCCAGTAGACTATGGCACGGGCACGCTGCTCCATCGCTGAAACCCCTTGGTGAGCGGCATGAAGGTGGCGAAGGACCCTTACACGCAGAGACGGAGGAACCACAACGCGGTCACAATATAATAGGACGCCATCTTGCGCATAAATAGACTCACAGACTGGCGATAGGTCCGCCAAAGTGGGATCGTTCGCGTCAACGCCACCCTCATGCTCAATGAGGTGTAATAGGTGTGCAAGGCATGCGTCAGCCGCTGTCTCTCGGGCGAGGAGGGACCATGAGATGGCACCAAGTTCATGTGCCTCCTCGCGGATTGACGCCATAAGCGCAGACTCCAACATGTCAGGAATGTTATGCGACCCAAGTGAGAGGCCATTCGCTGAGCCGGAGGGGGAGGGATGCCTCGAGGTTGCATCAGCAGCGTGGTTGCTTCTGCCAGGCAGGTGCACAATGTCAAAGCGCCATGGGAGAGTACGCTGTTTGAGCCGGAACAGGCGAGAATTCGTTATCTCGTCTAGCGTACGGTCGCCGAAGATCTTCACCAGAGGCTTATGATCGGTTACCACGATGAGGTTGTCGCATCCTTGCGTGAAATACCTCGCCTGCTCAAGGCCCCAAGCCACGCCAGTGCCTCTCCCGCGATGGCTGCATAACGTTGTTCCGCCGAGGACAAGAAACGGGAACCAGCTAGGTTATCCTCCATCCACCTGGGCAACAGTCCGAATCCCAGAGGGGCATGCACAATGCTGTTGAAGTAAGAAGTATCCGACGCGCGCGCCTGGACCAGTCAGGGCGGAGGCAGGTACGCCTCTGCATGTCGTAGATCTCCACGCCCTCACGGATAGCCCCAATTATGGCCCGCTTGGACGCCTGGAAGGCGCCTCAAGTTCAGGGGACCAGGAGAACTTGCAGCGCGGGCTGAGGAATGGCTTGAAAGGCGCCATTGTGTCGCGCAACTGGGCATAGTTAGAGACTTGGTTGACGAGGCCAAACCAGCTTCTGATATCCGTAGTGGATTCCGGGTGGGAAGTCTCGGATGGCGCCTAAGTATTTTGGGAGTGGCTCGATGGCAGTGTCTGAGACCCTAAAGCCGGCAAAATCGACCTCCCTTTCTGCAAACTGAAACTTAGTAGGGTTCAGCACGATGCCTGATCGACCAACGCCAGAAAGTCAATGGTCCTCCACCAGTGTTTTTCTAAGTCGGTATCATAGTGGATCGTGTCATCTACGCAACGCTCCTTGCGCTCGTAGTCCGAGAGGACAGCATCAAAGCGGCGATTGTAGCCATCCCCTGAAGATAGAAAACCCTGTGGCGCCCTGGTGTAACGCCAGCGGCCAAAGGGCGTGATAAAGGTGGTCAGAGGACGATCCGATACCCGCAGAGGGACACTGTGGTAGCCGTTCCAGGCGTCAGTGACAGTTTTCCAGGTGTTCTTTGGGATGCGGCGTGCAAGATGGAATGGGGACTCGTGGCGAATGTCTCACGTTGGCAGAACTTGTTTAGAGGTGAGAGGTCCACCGTCCTGCGGGGAGAGCCGTCGTGCTTCCGAGTGACCACCATACGATGGCACCATGTAACCGGTTCGCCGTATGGGACACGTTCAATGACACCGAGGGCCTCGTCCCGCAGAAGGTCGTCGTAGACTCTCTGCTGCCAGTGCAGAGGCACGATAGCCGCGGTGTGGCATGCTCGGAGTAGCTGCTGGGTCCACGTGAATTTCGATGGCGCCCGTCCATGCATGGTAAAGGCCGATGAGGGCAGGTGTTGAATGTAGATGAGTCGAATTGTTTGAGTAGCCAGTCTTTCATGCGACCGTTATTTTCTGGCGCACATGGGAACGGCAGAGCGGCGGGGCGTGGAGGAGGGACTGTACGCTGGGGACATGAGCACTGGGCGTTATTGACAATGTTCGGGTCCCTGCATCCGCTGTCGGTGGACCGTGTAGCGCTGACTGACGAGGGCTCGTGTAGTGTCTCTAAGCGATAGGACCGCGAATCACAGTGACCTCCACTGCTGTGGACGAAGGAAGTCCCTAGGTAAGAGGCCAAGGTTGAGTAGCGACTCATAGGACAGGTACATGGCACGGACTGAGCTGCTCACGTACACCATAGAGCGGCAGGATGTCACGACACCACTTCCGGGGGCTGTAGAGAGTCTGGCAAAGAATGCTCCTACGATGGCTATAGGGGAGCGGTTGGCGGCCGACAGGCAAAGACTGACGGGGTGCAGGTCGTCCCGCGAAAACCCACATGCGAGGAACTCCTCCAGAGACCAAAGATCTGACTGAGCCCCAGTGTCCGCGATGGCAGAAATTGTAGCCTCATAGTCCAAGCCACGATCAACAGTGCCGTCACACGGGTTGAACAGCTTGTCAATCGAGACGGTGACAGACACTCGGGGATGGTCTCTCATCTTAGCGCGTCTCCATTCGCCTTTAGAAAAAATGTGGTGCTCAAGTCTGATTAGTAAAGGTCTGATGACACTGCTGTGCAATGTAGGAACGCCACGCCGGTGCCGGCTCGCATGACATTGGCCAAGGCGGGCTCCAGGCTGAACAGAAAAAATCTGGTAGATTGGTTCAGACTCCATGGTGGCCTGTTGACCGCCAGTCGATGGCTGTGGTCGCCTCTTCCGCCGGCGGGCCCTATAGCAGTCAATACATAACTGGTGCGGCTTGGTATTCCACCCGCGAGAACCCTCCGTGAAAACCTTAAATGTGCCTTTACATTCAGGGCAAGAAGCTACTGTGGCCCTGTCTGCTGGGGCAGGGGTCCGGGCAGGACTGGTATGAGTATTTTTCTTCAGGCGCTGGAACGATGACATGGCCGACACGGTAGGCAATGGGAGCCATTTATCACATTACGAGCCATTTCTTTGTTTTCCACAAGTGCGATCACGTCGTTAACTGGTCTGGTCAGGACATCAGGAATTCCCAGCGTATCACGACGTATGTCTGAGTCGTAGATGCCATTGATCAAAACGTCACGAATAATGTGGTCGGTATAGTCCACATTCTTGCCACACTCACATACCGCGCTGTAGGCGCATGTCTCTGCTTTACCCCGCATTCTGGCGGTGAAGGCACGAAAAGTCTCATCACGTTCCTGGTGTAACTGAAGTAGCTCGGCACGTAGGACGCATGTGGCCACTGGAATGACTGCTAGTGAGCGCATGGCAGCGATAAGATCCTGCAAAGGTCCGAAGCAGCGCCAGGATTGACTTTCAATAGGCGGTCCCCAAGATCAGGCCCAGCGCACTGAAATAGCTGGAACGGGCCTGTGCGTCTCCTATGCCAGAGCCGGTGCGAAAGACGCCCCAGCGACGGGTGAACACGCCCATTCTTCTATTGACACACCAACATCGACTTTCGCCGGTCAAGTTTTGGGCCCTGAGGAGCCTGGACATGGGCTAGGGCAGCCATGACAGGCGGGTTTTGATGGACAAAACCATGATTAGTCAACAGGGCAATAGCGAGGGCTTCAGACACGTCGTCGGACTTGAAGACGCAGCCAGGAACACAGCACTCCACGACAACCATGGCTTCCTCATGAAGAAATACACTCCTCAATGTCAAGCGGTATGTTTAATGACAAAGATGAGGAAGCCCTGCAGACATATGCAAATAACAAAATAAGATAAAGCTGACCACTCTCACATGTATAGCAGGGATAATATAATACTGAGATACGCAATCTAACTACTCTTACATATATAGCAGTAGTATAACATGAACTAAAATAAGCATGACATTGATAATATTCAAACAAACCAACTTACATGAATTAAGTAGAACAGCTTAATACAACCATGGTGACATACACAACTGTCAAACAAAAGCCATGTGGCCGACTCCTTACTGAGCTCAGCCTAACCCCCATATTAACCACTAGTGACCCCTGGTGGCCGGTGGTAAACACTGCAAGGATGACATAATCTGACTAATAAATGCCTGTAGAGAAGAACGCCTTGTGTCCGTATCTGTTAACTGGAGAGGGAGTTACAGTGAGAACTCAACCTGCTCGACACGAGGTGGAGACGTGGGGGAGATGATGAACCGCGCCTGCCGTCCGTCAACAGAGCTACACGCACGTTTACATTGAATGTGAGCGTCAAAAGATAAGACTGTGCATACAAGGTTAAGAGACAAGCAGAACCCGGTAGCATTGCATCGTTAAACCTACAAGAAGTTTAATATTTAAAACAAGTTAAATATTAAGAAGTGGAATAACCTTCAACTGTTAAAGGGGCTCTATAAGTGCTAAAAGTTAAATGTTAATTTGTTGATGACTAACTTGATAAATATAAGCCCTAATGTAGTACTTCTGTTACCTCACTAGATGGCAGCAAAAGTTATTCATGAGAGAACCATTCATCTACTAGTCAATGCAATCATTTGTGTAACAGAATAAACAAAATATGATGTCACACTACTAAATGTATTTCTTTATTACATAATAATAATAATAATGGTTGTATTTTTTATTTATTTTTACTTTTTGATTTATTAGTACCTCTCCTGACTGCAGCAAGACATTACTACACCGGGTTTGAGTGATGTGTCCTACTAACTGAAGTTCTATCCCACGTGTGATTCTCTTTGCAGCAGAAACAAAAAAATAAATAATATTAATTAAATGTAAGTTTTAAATGTGAGATTTGACTGCGTTCTGCCTTCAAAACTCAGCGGTGTCAGAGACAGGGGACATAAATAAGGCTCAAATGAATAAAAACACAACAAACTCCGAATCTCAACCTGACCAGTCAGTTCTTATTCAAAGCAGGCCACTGCTCCCAATAGTTTGTGACTAATAATAATTTCAATAAGCTGTATTATTTACACTGATAATAGCTGGTAACAGTACCTTTACTGTATGAATGTGTGTGATACATATACAAATGTATTTGTGTTTTTTTTTGTGCTGTATGCTCTGCTGTTGCGCGACACTGCACTTGGGACAATAACATATATTTGATTGATTGACTGATACTGCACAGT
>JALDNG010002362.1:0-40018 GCA_024349245.1 Neodontobutis hainanensis | reverse complement strand
AAATTATAGGATGAAAAATAAAATATATTTCATGAAAAATTTGCTCTTTAATTTCTATTTTTATGAGAGATCTTTCTGTAAATGAGATATATACAGAATTAAATTTCAGAATAATTCAACTTGGGCGATAATGGAAATCATCTATATCTTTTATTTTTGAACAAACTTATCTATCATGAAATGATAATTTATTCTCGCTCACTCAATATCATTTGAATTCTGAATGCATTCTTGAAAAATAATGAAAAAATTTCAAAAAACTTAACTATTTTGATGGAATCTTTAAAGAAAATTCATATAGTTGAGAGTTATGTTGATATTTTCCACTTTTTGGCTTAATGAGAAATTTAAAAACCTTTAAATTGGGAATAATATTGAAAACTGACTGATTTCATTTTTTATAAACGAATTTTCATATTAACTTGATACGAAATAACATAATTTTTGAATTATGTTGTATTTTATAAAGGCGGTAACCCTGAAAAATTCTGTCTTGGCAGAATTTAAAATCTTAATTTTTAAAATGATATTAACCTTTTCATGAAAATTTTCACGAATTATTAAAGAATATTTGAATTATACACCTTTCGCTAAAATATCTTGTTAAAATCTAAGAATATAACTGGAAAGGATAACATCTCAATTCGTAACTGGGCATGTTTTATTTTTCTAAGCTCATAAAAAAGTTTACGCTGTTTCTTGTTCATTTACAAATTTATTTGGGTTAATAGACATTTTTAATATGTAATTAGAAAAGAAAACATGAATAGACATGAAATTAAGATTTAAAGATATCCAAAAATCTTAAAAATGAGACTAGTTAAAAACTAACTTAACTATTCATCGAACTACTTCTATAATATTCTTCTTTTTGTATTTTTTCACAATTCTAAAAATTCGTTTGATCAGATTCTCAATTTATGCTATTTTTAAACAATAAAGATATAATTTTGTAATTTTATTTCAAAAATAAAAATATGAGAATAAAAACGTCACTGTGTATGTTGTAGCTGATCTACGTGTTGCGCTTGAAATGTAATTATATTTTACATATATTGTTGATATTTCCTATGTTTCAAAAATAATTCCCTTATATTTAAGGATAAGTTGAAATTTAAAATCTTTATATGTTAAGATATATTTTAGAAAAATTTGTTGTTTTTAATTTAGTCTGTTCTTCACAGCATTCTTTGTTAAGTTTCTGTATCTTCAAATTAATTACAAATTAACCTTTAATAAAATGTTACCTGAAAAGGAAATGATGTTTATTTTGATTTTGTCTAATTTAGATGAAAATAAAAAAAATGCCGAATCATTTCATAATGAAAATAAGGGTATATTTAATGATACCTTGGAGTATAATGGATTTAATACTTTCAAAGGATAAGGGGTAAATAAAATCAGGTATTTTAGCCTGTTAGTTAAAAACTGGTTGTTTCGAAACCTTTAAATTGCTGAAGCAACAAATATACAGAAAAAATAATCAAAATCAAAATTTTTAATTTGTGTGTGTAAGTTTTCTTGAGTTGTTGATAAGTTCTAAAATAAGTTGGCGCGTAACAAAGAGGATTTAGCCAAACACTAAGATATATTGAAGCATTTTATTTGCCAACAAATTTAATTTATTTTATCCTAAAAAATCTTTTTTTGAATGAAAATTCATTTTTTATGTCACTTTCTACATTTCATACATGTATCACTTTTTTTTAAATTAAAGTTATATTTAATCATAAACTTATTGCCAAAGTTTTAATTTTATTACACATAACAACACTAACATTAAAATGTAAAAGCATGAAAAAAATCAACCATTATTGTCAAGTTTAGAAATCTTGATTTTATATAGAAAACACAAATGAAATTCTTTGAATAACATTTTTGACGTATTGAATAGATATATAGTTATGTAAAACTATTCAAAATTTCGAAATGTTAAAAAACCACACAAAATAGCTTTAAGATAATGAATAATAATATGTAGAAAGAATTATAAAAAAGTATGCATGTTCATACTCTCCTTCGCTGCATTGTTCAAAAATTCTTCAAAAGATATATTTATCCACTACACTTCACTGGCTGATTTGAAAGGTCAATATAAACCCTTATGTAGCTTTCAGGTAGTTACAAGATTTTTCTAATTGGTATTCTGCCAAAGTCAAGAGGGAAAGTATCATCATCAAATTTCTTATTTGATAATTTTAATTTTTTCTTCCAGTTTCTCTCCATTTATCTTTATGCTTTATTCTAAATATATACAAATATTAGTGGTCTTTTTTGTGATTTAGATTACTTTTCCGCACAGACTTTGGACGTTTCATCCATTCCCTATTACTAAATAATTTCATTCAGATATATATTCGTTTATAAACATTTTGGCTTATAAAAACTGAACTTTGTTATTATATGTTTTTTTAAATTATGTTATATGTAATGTGATGATTCAGAGATCTCTAGATATAGTTTATCCATAATTTTGAAAATCGATATATCCGACCAATTAACTAGTTAGTTCATCTCTAAATTGATCAAAAATTTAAAAGTAAATATTCAATTTCTCTACCAAAGATGTTTCGTATGGCGAGGTTTTGAAGGGAAGTAGCGTTTAATAATGTTCGAATAAAAAACAATTGAAATTATTTTATGCCATGCATGAACAAACCTATCAAAGAATTAAGGAAATTGATCAATTGGCTCATTTAACTTGGCCATTACACTATAAATGTTAATATTTAGTGGGAAAATTTTCAGTAAATCTCTCTTCACATAACAGTTTGAAAAAATAAGATTTAATGTTCTTTTCCTGATCTAAAATAATGGCTCATCGAATATCAAACTATAAAATCGATTGATCGAATTGGCCAATTTTCGACTTATTAAAATTGTGAGCCATCCTGTAAAAAATCTTTAAAATAAATTTATAACGGCGGTTGTCTGATTTGGGGAAGTTCAAGAATATATATTGATACCTTCTCCTAAGGTTTATCAGTTTTTACTGGCAATGAACTCGAGTTGTACGAATTAGTCGCTGCTTCCTTACAATTGTAGCAAAATTCAATACTTTTTTCTTATCGATACCCAAAAGCATGTCATTTTTAATTTATTCCAAGTTTTACCACAAGAGATACCCATTTATCACTTAGTCATTACTTTTTCAAGAAACTTTTTTTTTAAATTCGTTCAATTAAACATTGTTTCTGGAAATTTCGTCTTTGTTTGTTGACTATTGTCTAGTCAGTACATAGTTCAGAAGCATTAACTTATGACATAGCTTGTTTTAGCTTTTCGAAATTGAAATATTTTGCATTCTTTTCAAAATTAAACTGTCGCATTTTGACAATGCAAAAATTTCATTTTCAATTTTTGTTGGGAAATTTCTGGGTTGTATTTAAAAAACCTACATCAGCGAACTAACAATCTTTAGAGTTCATCGGCGTTGCCATTTAGTTGGCCCTTTTATGTATCACGTCAAAATCGAATAATTCAAAACATAATCCTCCATTTCTTGTTTTATTTTTGAGAAGCCATTTTAATGGGTCTAAGTTCGTATAAAGCAGAAAATTCTTATTAGTTTCATATTACCAAAATTATAAATGTCAAAGATTACGGCAATGCATTCTTGTTCATAATTACAGTATTTTTGCTCCTGGTTAGTAAGCTTTAGTTAGAGATGGAATCAATGCCAAAATTGTTCTGAAACTGCTTCCAAAGACGAGAAGTTCGCATAAAAGCGCGTTCTTAAAAATTTTAAAAATATTTTGAAACACAAGCAGTCGGTAGGATTTCAGTAAATTTTTCAAGGTATGAAATGTAAAATTAGATAACTTGATCAAATTAAACCGATCTTTTTTATTCACAAGATTATGCTATTGCTTAGTTGTATCCAAAAAATTCTGGAACAAATCTTCTAAAATACAATGCTAAACCTGAAAAATATTTCAATTTCTTGAAATTTTTCTTAATAGCGTAATTTATAAGTTATTTTTGTTTTTACACCTGGTTCCATTTTTTGAAAACTAAATTTATGTTCTTAATAGGCAACTCTATTTATTAAAACGTTGATATCCCATTTTTTTAAAAATAGAGAAAATTTAAGTTTTTCTAACATGGTTTTAATTTGATTAATATAAAGTAATATTCTTCGAAAATACTATTATACCATCTAAATATACTGATATACTATCAATATCCTTAAGAAGGCTGTTCATTCAAGTTTGAAGTATACCGAAAGCCCCCGGCGGTCAAAATAGTCTAAATTCATTAACAAAACATAAATCAGTTTTTTGTGCCTTTATTCCAGAAAAGATCTCGCCAATACCCTTACATTAAATCTATGTGATTGATAATAAAATTTCCTGAATGTTTTCTATGCTATTAACTGTTTAATGAAAGGGGATACAGTGAAATGTATGTTATTTTATTCGATTCTCAAGAATCAACTAAAATTCGAACAGAACCATCTTTATGAGGAAAAAAAACAACAGGATGTCGAAATAACCATAAGCTAGATTAAAAAAAAATAAAAAGTAACATATAAGATATTTTATCTTTATCTATTACTTAAGATTAAATTTAACCAGCTGTAGAGGAACTTTACATGTTTTATTTTCAGAAAGTTCTTTTATATCATGTATCATTTATGTTCCTCCAAGATAATGATTGAAAACGTGATTCATATTTTTGGGAAGACATCTATAAATTTATAATTTACATTTTATAATTAAATCTTTAATATCAGATATACAATAATCTAGATCTTCCATATCGTTATATTATTCTCTACGCTTAATAAAACTTCTTATGTTTTCGGATTTATATCACAACACTTTAAATTGAAAGTTAGATAAATTTCAAATTTTTAAATAAAATATAAACCTTAAAATACTGCGAAGTAGATTCCAAACAATGTAAAATTGAATAATATTTTTACCGCCTCGAAAATTATAATGTAATAATCATTAGAATCACACTTAAAGTTGAATTTCTTGCATATTTTAGAATTTTTGACAACGGTAAATGTGTGTCCGATGAAAATAAAGGATTATAAACAGAATCTATCAGCAGAACATTTGATCAAGTATCGAGACCCTTATATTGAATATCAAATATCAACAAATTCATTGACATAATGTAATTAAATTATAATTTAAATAAAACTAACTGTTAAAATTTATGATTCATTTTAGATGTAAATGATTCCATGTTAAAAACAAAATTTGGTAATATGACTCATTTTTTGACAGTTATAACATATTTAAGGATCTGAATTGTTCCTAAGAGGTGATTTCAGGGATAAATAATTCATGGCTCATCTTAAACTCAGAATTTTCATTTTTATGCTGAAATTTCAAATTTCATGCCTGTCCAAATTGATTTCTTTCAAGTAAAATCGTCTTCTATCGCCTTTGAATGTCTTGCAACATTGGATTGTTTTTTCAATTTTCTTAATGGATTTATCTCTTAGCAATCTCTCACCGAAAGATGGGTTAACTTTTTTTATAAATTTTTCCAGGATCAGAAAATAAATTGAGAAACATTTTTAAGTAGGGAATGCTATTTTAACTAATTTATGAATACGAACATGAAATTCATCAAATGATAAAGATAATACAATTCTACAAATTTCCAGATCAATTTTATTCCAAGTGAAACAATCAGATAACCGGGCACATAAAGATTCAGGAAATCTCTGTTTAAAAAACAACACTTTATCCGTAAAAGATAAGTTACGATATTATAATCATATCCTTTTAAGAAATTGGCCATATATGTTACGTTTTTTTCTCCTACACAGCTTGACCGGGTTGTGCAATAAGCCAATCTTTCTTGAGACATGATAAAAAATATTTATCATCAAAAGAGTTGAAATTAACAAACTATTTCCTCTCTCTAATCATATAGATTAATGTATAATTATAAATTATATACATGTTAAGAGCAAAGGCTCGTCTGGTCCCCAGGTTCACCCATGGATGTATTTATAAATCACAATTAATTTTTTCTGTACATTTTACGAAAGATAAAAAAAATACCAAAATTTTTTTGAGATGTGTAAGACGCATATCTATTTGTTCCGAAAACTTTCATTTATGTGCTGCAAAATCATTGCAGATTTTTTTCCCGAATTTCGATTTTTTCACGAATTCGAATTGTTGACTTTCTACAAAAGTAAAGTGTTTATAATACATCTTATACTTTGAAATATCATAATTATGAGATGAGAATACGACGGAAATTCATCCCAGTAGGTTAGAAACTTCCAGAAGAACATATTTATGAATAATAGAAAGAAAATTAAACCATTATAACTTAATTTACAATTTTGCGATCAATATCTGCAGAGCCGAAATACATATCATAACATATAAAAACGCAAACTTCAATTTACGTAGTTCTAAATCTTTAATTCTTATATTTTATTCAGAGATAAACATTCATATATTTGACAGACAACACCATTTATTTTGAATTTTGATTATCTTTCTCCATCTTCTTTCTTCAAAAATCTCTGTAAATATTAAAATCAAATTTTTTTTATCTCCTACCATTTTTTAAAAGGCGTTCTATTTCATTTAATCATGAGTCTTCATGAAAAACTAAAAATATGTTTCTTCAGCCAGTTTAAAATTTCAAAAGAGTTTCACTATTATCGATTAAGTGATCATAGAAAATGAACTCTTTATTCATTTTTAGGATTGAATTTTCATCATATTTTAATATTATCTGAATGGTTTTCGTACATGAAACACGCCATTTTTAATTCAATTTTTAAATCATATGTAATTCATTCGTAGATTTTTATTATTCGCAAATGTTACGGTTTAGAATTTTTTAATTTACCTCAAAGATAAAAGCCTGTGTTTATACAATTCAAAGGAGTTTTTCATAAATTTTCATGCAAATTTTTTATTTACAAAGCACACAATCAGGATTTCATAATCAATTTCTTTTCGAAATTAAATGAGAATATTATTTTGCAAATTATTGACATCATTTATCTGAAAGGTTACTTTGTTTGCATTACAGTTTCGTATAAATTCAAATTGATGAAGACTATGAAGATTGAAAAATTTAAAATTTTTTATAACCTTCAAAATATTGAAAACTGTTCTTAAGAAAAAATCAAACTTATACTCTGCAGGAAATATATTTTGACTTGGCCCATATTCTCCCCTTTAAACCTGAATAAAATAAAATTAACGCAAAATTAAAAAAATTTTTGTTTATAATAACATTATAAACATTAATTGAAAGAGCTTTTTATGCTAAAAATCACATACAATATTTATAAAGCTAAATATGATTATTTCTCTAAATTTCTCAAACTTACATCTTTTTAAGAAACACATAAAACTGAATTTTGATTCAGGTTTTTATAAAAATATTCGTTTGATTATATTGTCAATATTTTTATATTTTGAAAAATTTAAAATCTGCTTAAAAACAAAACCTCTTCGTTCTAAATATACGAATTTTTGTGATAGATTATTGAAATTATTTTTGATTAAAACTACATAAGATCCTTAAATCTTAAAAAATATGGGATTTATACAATACATAATATTTTAATAAATTAAAAATTAACTTTCGAAGGTGCGCGCATGGTAAAAATTATAAATTTATTTAGGACGACAGTAAATCTTTGTCTAAGGATAAAAATTTTTCTGTGAATAATATTTTTCTTTGCTGAAACCTTTAACTGACTC
Source organism: Neodontobutis hainanensis (assembly GCA_024349245.1). NCBI lineage: Eukaryota > Metazoa > Chordata > Actinopteri > Gobiiformes > Odontobutidae > Neodontobutis > Neodontobutis hainanensis. The sequence goes on along the minus strand of JALDNG010002362.1, from coordinate 32,315 downwards.
TCAAAAATGACCATATTTTTATAATAAATGATATTTTTAAAACCAAATATAAAATATTCTCGAAAATTAGAAAAAATAATATTATTAAATTTTTAATACTCTAATCGGTAATAATACAAACAATTCATTGAAAACTAAGAATTAGACCGAATTCAGAAAACGAAAAATTCAAAAGCCTAAAATTAAACCTTAATTCTATCAACAATTAATATATATTCTCGGTATATATATCATTAAATTGATTATTATATCGTTTTGCTTCATTTGTTAATTCTGCATTCCACAAAATTTTATTCTATCTTCAAAAATATTTTTTTATATTTAAAGAAATAGTATATCAACTTTTATTTCAGATATTTTTGTGAAATCAAAATAATATTTCCACGATAATATCATTTTACAAGTAAATAATTCATCTTAATGCATCATATTATCTTTTACAGCTAAAGCGTTCTGGAACTTCAAAAATAGGATATAAAAATATTTATGAACTTATTGATATTTAACTTACACAATTTTACAAATATCTAAATTGCTTATGGATTTATACATAAGTGTAATGTAAATATAATTTAGGAATTTATTGAGAATCTTGTTTAATCTAAATCTTTCACATATTAATTTAGTTACATTTTCAGTTTCTTTTGTTTAATAAGGTTTAAATTTTGTCTCTTTATAAGGAGAATATTTCAACGTTCAAAACAATAAAAATCGAAATTTTTTTCTGAGATGTCTTTATACATTCTTTCAAATTCTAAAAATTTGAGCCCTCGTTCACACAAACTATAATTTTTAAACAGGTTGACATTTTGTCAAAAATAAATCTTTAAATGTATTTTTAACAATATCGTTGATATTAGATTAAGCTTTGAGAGACAATGTTCAATAGATTAAAGTAAAACATCAAAATGTTTAAGTTAACTATGGTTTTCTTAATTTAAAGTAAATTTTGTAAGATATTTAGTATCCTTTAAATTCAGAAATATTTGAAATTTTCTGTGGTTTATTTTATGTTAAAGAAATTAAAAATGTTAAGAATTAAAAATGATTTTCATCAATCTAGTTTCGGTGATTATAGATTATTTGTAGTCTTAAATTAAAAATATCTTTGAATATTAATTTAATTTTCATATTCTTCTATGATCTGATTAAGTTTATCATTCCAACTTTAAGAAAATATTATAAAAAATCTCATTGTCAACCAAAGTTGCTAAAATACTTACCTTAGTATTAAATTTTCCGTTGTGCTTGAACACGCTTGAAATAAATATAAATTTATAAAATATTAAAAAAATTAATCTGCATAAATAATCAGAATTATTTTCAAATTTTAGAATTGTAGTACTTGTTAGTTTCAACTGAATTATAATTTTAGAATGTAAAAAGGGTTTTTTTATTTTTAAAAATTGATATATTTGTGATCAAAAATACCATTGAACCAATATTTAATGATATATGTAGACAGTTTTTCAGTTTCTAAATATATTTTCAATCGTGGATAATCTTTATGAAACCCATATTGCTGTTTTTTGTGGTAAATTATTAAAATGTTGAACATAATAAATGTAAACATAATTTTATTGACGGAAAATTTGGTAAACTAATTTTTAATCTTGATAAGTTTTTTAACCGAGTACGTCAATCGAATATATTTCAAAAAATAAACTTGCCTGAAAATGCGCAATAATTTGAATATTCTTTGATTTAAAATCGATTTAAAACTTTCTACCTTTGTATTCAGAATGCCAATCTCTCGATGCGTCTCAAAATAAAGATAATGACAAAAATAAAAAAAATATTTTAAATGAACCTTCACATAAGAATTTCAAAAATTTAAATTATTAAATGTTTCTTTATCATTATAAATAAACAATATAGAAAGAAATTTTTAGCCTTAGACACTTATAGGCATGTAGAAAATAATATTTTTGGAAAATTGCCTTTTTTCCAGGTTTCACAAGTTTAAGTTTTTAGCTCACTATAATTACAAAATTAAGATTTTCTACCATTATGAAATTTAAAATATCGTTTTTTTAACTCAATCTAGTTTATTACAGTCAGATGTCTTATAATATCAAAAGAAGTACAATATTTCAAATATAATTTGATATGATCAGTCTTAATAATTCCTTTAAAGTAATAATATAGATTAAAAATAAAATTTCTAAATAAACATCTAACATAAAATCATTTATCAAATTATAATTTTTCAAAATTTACATGAAATAAAAAATTTTTTTCATTCATATTATTCTGAAATAAAAATATTTATTGTTAAATTTTTTGCAAAATCATAAAATCAATCAAAGAAAAATTTCTTTTAATTCATTAAATTAAAAATAATAAGACCAGAGAATAAACCTAAAATTTTAAAGATTATATAAGGAACGGGCTTATAAAAGTATCAATTGATAAATATTAAATTTACCATACTACATTCGTTGAAAACTATTCTTCTTAACATATAGATCATCTGCAAATAAATTTAATTGATAGAATCATATAATTAAAATAAATCTATGTTATCAATCGGCAACAAACAAAAAAGGTAAGAAAAATTACTAATAAAGAAACAGTATCGTATCAATTGACCTATGAACACATCATAAAAACGAAATTATGATTTTGGCTTATTCTAAATGAAGATGAAGAGGATCGATGCTAATTTTAAAATTGAACAATCTAATTCAATTAAATTATTTTCTTATTCATCACTAAGTTACAAAAGTTGCAAATCTGACTTTGTAAACATAATTAACATTATATAATAATAAACTCACAAAGTTTTTACATTGAGATACAATAAATGCACCAAAATTTTGCTGAAGTTAAGAAGTATATTTATAAATTTAAAATCTTATTATTCATGATTTTTGAGCTGAAAATGAAAAAAATAATTATTCGAATTTTTTATGTATTTTTATAATATAAAGAATCAATAAATTAAACAAATATTCAAGTAATTAAAAAGGAAAATGTTAAAGGGCGATTGAGTACTCAAAAGATAAAAAGGAATATTATATAAAACATGTGAAACGTTTATTTTATGGAAATCGAACAACATAAAGAGAATTTAAAATATGAAAAATTTCAAAAAATGATGGGATAAGAAAAATTTACTAGTTATATTCACTTTGAAAAAGTTACATTTTTCAAATTATACCACAAGACTTGTTTCAAATTTCAGTATTTCATAAATTCTTTATAAAAATTATCAAGAGTTTAAAAACAAGTAAATTAAAAAGCACATTCATAAAAAAATATGAAAATTGCATTTTTATTTTTTAAATTATGATTTATTATGTAGTTTAATTGATGATTGAACATAACATAAAATCTTCTTTAAATGACATAAATATATTCAGAAACACTCAATTTTATTTCAAGTGACATCAATTATTTTGAACAAATTAAGGTGTAAAATTTTATTGAGAGTGAATTGAATATTCGTTAAATGAATGATTATCGCTAGGTAACATTTAACATAAATATAAAAAAAAATTAGATTTTTACACTACTATTCAAACGTTTCAATTCATTCAGCATCGATATCTTACAAATTATATCATTTTAATTCTGTGTTCATTGAAAATAAAACATTTGATAAATTATATAAATTAAATAAGAACAAATAAACTCGCAAAAGAAAACATCGTAACTTTGTTGATTTTAGGTCATACAGAGGTGTTTGTTAAAAATATTTTTATTCATGAAAACGTAAAGATATCAAATATAAAACGAATATTACATTTATGATTGAAAAAAATTTATTCGAGTATGATGGATTCAAGCACAAAGTTATATGGTCTCGTTGTTTGGCAAATAATGGAATTTCATCAAATTGTTAAAATTATTTCCGAAAAAGTTTTTTATCGTCCAATTTATAAAGATTCATACAAAAATTTAATTATTTTACACAATTATGATCATATATAAATGTGATCAACCTTAAATTTAAATGGAAAAGTCTTGCAAAATTGATATCCAAAGAAACAAAAAGTTTTAACTTATTTCAAACCCAGATAAATCAAAAAATGTAGATTTTGGCATCTATTTACCTCTATTTGTTAAAAGATAACTAAAATAGATAATTAAATAATCAAGTTAAAATCTACAAATTTTTTTTGCGAAAATTTTATATAACTTTCTAATATCTTAAATTACTGAGGATATCTGTCAAAATAAACTTTGTATCGTATTTATTTTTTTCAATGCCATCGATTTTCCTGATGAATAAGAAAAAATTATTGTTCAAAAAATTATGCCTGATAATGTGTACTTCTGTCAAATTTTAACCAAATCGTAAATCTAAAAGTAAAAAGTAATTAAACTACTGTCATTATATATTCAGTAAATTTAGATTAAAAATTAGAAAAATAATGGTTTTGTAGAATTATATTATAAAATTAAAAAAATAATTTCACTTTTTTCGTTCAAAATATGAATATTATACTTCAATAGATTTGCATTAAATATTTTTTAAACACCAAGTCACAAAGATGTAGAATCTAGTAAATGATATATTAAACTCACAGATTACCTCCTGTCCTTTTCTAATATTTTAAAATAAGTTCTACGTGCCAAATTTAATAACAGATCATAATCAGGAAAAAATAATTTAAAATTTGCAAATATTTGACAATTTAAAGTAAAATTTCTAGTTTAAAAATAACGTTTATTCCATAAGTTTATGGTAATTCTCTATGATAGTAAATTTAAAAAGTAAAAAACGTGAAAATTTTTTATATATAGATAATTTAAATTTAAAATTATGTTACATAATTTTAAATCATGACCAGGCTAATGTAGTGAAAGCTTCTAAAGGTATATTAAAGCCCTTCGTGGTCTTTTTTCCTCTTAATTAAGAAAAAATTTAGGAATAATTATATTTGAAATTAAAATTTTTACAATAGATTAAAATTCTCTACTTTTCTCATGTAGATTTGGGCAATTTGGAAAAATCTTTAAATTACAATTCTTAGCCAATACAAAACACTTAAGTATTCAAACTAGAATATTTTAATAGTTAAACTCCATTTAACAAAGGTTTCTAGCTCCATAGATATTTTTATAGTTGATGTTAAGTTGATATAACTTTACTTTTAAATAATGCAATTTATAAAATCCTATTTTTTCGTTGATAAAACGTTTAAATAAAAAAATAAAAGCCACAATTAATAGTTTTAACTTAATCTTATAAAATTCAGAAATAGGTTCATATACCTGAAAAAATATAAGAAGTTAGTTTGATAAGAGAAATTAAATAAGCTTTGATATTTAAAATAAAAAATTTTAATTGTCCTACCTTAAGTTAAGTACAACAGAAATATTTTAACAAAAATTGTCAAACTATTGACAATGAATAGGAATAAAAAAAGGAAAAAGATCAAAATATATGTTTTAAAACCAGTGAGACTAAAAAAATTTATTGAATCAAAGTAACATGATAAAATATCTTACTCCAAAAAACTAACCAAAAATAACCATAGCCACATCTTTATAAAAGTAAATATATCCAGAGTCTTATCTCGTCTACATAAATTGCCGATATTTGCTTTTTGATATTTATGACATCACTTATCAAACTTAAATATGTTTAATTCTTGTTCCCTGCATTATTCTATTTAAATTAATTTAAAAATAATATTTTAATTTAAAAAGTTTTTTTCATCAAAATCGAAAGTAAACAAATCTATATGCTAACCCATTTTCAATCGCTGAAGAATTGAAAAATATATCACAATTTGTCATATTGATGTATATTTTGAAATATGAATACAATTCTTAATGGCGAAAAAGGGGACAACTTTTTTTTAAATCTTGAAAAATATCCTTGCATTCGTTTCATGCATAATATAAATTCTAAAAATTAAAAATGTGGTATCTTTACGAGGAAGTAAGAAATTAGACTTGGGTGCGAACAAATATTTATTTTGACAAATTAAATAAATTCATGAAATTTTTTTGAAAAATAACTTAATTCACAGATCAAATAATAATTATATCATATAATTGCAAAAATAAAAAACCCAGATATATGTTATTTTATTTTTATTGACAGTTAAAATGTGGTTCGTGACTGATTTTTATGGATAATTAATCAGATATATTTAACTCAAAATTACTTAATCTTTATCATTTTTTATTTAAAAATAATAGTATTTCGATAATTTTAATCTTAAAAACAATTTCTTAATCGTTGAAAGTTTAAACGTATCAAAAAGTTCAATTATGAGCTAATTGAAATAATTGAGTTAAACATTGAGAGATTTTTAAAGGATTTACGATAATCCGTAAAGGTGACTGTAAATTATCTATAAAACTAGTATTTTTGATAATTTGATCAAAATTAATCAAAAAATATTATTCTTCAAACTTGAAACACAAAAAGTGAAATTAATGGAAAAAACTTCATTTTTCTGCTTATCAAACTTGATTGCTATCATGAGAACAAACTTTAGTTGTGCTAACGAGCATATGTCTATCATCTAATATACTTATTAACCGTTTTTTAACCCTTAATTTTTAATGTCAAATGTCGGTTTAACAAATTTTATAAATTAAAAATTTTTATTTATTCAATACCACTTAAGATTTATCAATCATTTTCAAAATATATGACTATAAATCTGTCGATAAAACTAAAACTGTTCTTAAAAATTTCGAACATTTTTCTTCTATTTCGATGATTCTAATCGACGTTAATTTTGAAGATTAAAATTTTTTCTTAGTATTCATTTTCTGAGATTTCAAAATCACAGAAAGTTTATCAAAAGAAATGACAATCAAACAAAGAATATCAAATGATTTTTGATATCTTATTTGTATCAGATTTAGTTGATGAATTTTTCAATATTGATATGGTTAGATATCTTATCAAACACACATAGTTCTTTTTCAACACAATTTTTAATTGAAGATTTTATTTTACGGCATGTAAATTGCATGAATATTCATCATTTGTAAACATTACACTGCAGAGAAAAAATTGTCAAGTATTTTTCATACAGAATGAAAATTTACTTATAGCTTTATACATAAAAAATTATGTTAAAACACTTATAATTCAGCTAAAAATACCATTTTGAAAATTTTGATTTTTAAAATAAGATAAAGAATGATAAATTAAATGGAATTTACAAATTTTAAACAAAATATCGATTTCAACAAATTATTTAAGATATTTTTACTGTAACTGAACAGATGACCATGGTATTAGATTTTCAAATATTTAAAAAAATACGTATTTATTGAGATAATTGCTAATATTGAAAAAATAATGGTACCAGTTTTTATCTTATATACGAGCTTAATTTTCGTCAATAAAAACCGTTGTTAGAAATTATTTCAGGTAATATATTTCGACAGAAAAATTAAAGTATATTGTAAATATTTTGCTGAAAATGAACAAAACATTTCATTCTCAATTAGATTCTTTTTTATATAAAATCTGGTTCTTTTTCCAATAAATCAACTTCTAAGTATTTAGATCAAAATTATACACCTCAAACAAACATGATAACCTGTCGAGCATCAACGCTGACGAGATTTGTTCATTTTAAACTCCTAAAAATCTGATTTTTACCCACTTATGTGCTTGCAAAGGCGTAAACAGTCATCATTACTAGGTTTCATTAATTGGTATATTGTTCTCAAGATAGTTTCCCAAAAAAATTGTTGTCCTTATTTCATGAATCTGTCAATCATTTACATTTAAGATGGTAATTTTATGAATTCTAATTGAAATTTTCGCAATGAGCAGGGAGTGCTTCAAATTCGAAAAATTTTTCAAACCATCTTATTTCATATTTTAAATATTGGATGCGAGCTTTTCTCTCTTTAAAACTGTCACTTCACATTTTTAACTTTAAAATGATTCTCATTATTTCTTTAGAAAATATTGACCTGTAACTGCAATAAGTTCAGCAAATATTAAAATATTTACTAAAAATTTCCTTTTAGCTGTTGTACGAACAGCTATATTTTTGTCATAAATTCATTTGTTACTGCATGCATATGACAAATAACTTTTAAATTTATAATGTTAAAGTATTTCTTTAAATCGCATAAAATCTTTTCTCAAAAGCCTTTACGCACCCCTAATTTCTTGAAGATTGGTTTTAATTGAAATATTTGATTCACGTTTAAAGGCATACAATCTTTTTAACAGTTCATATTTCCCAAGCCTAGCGAATTTCATTGTGTTAAATCGATTAATCATATTCAGACTCAGTATCATTCAGAAACTCGTTTTAATTTCTGTGTACTAATGCAATTGAATTCAGAGATCTTAAAGATATAACAAAAATCTTCATAATATGTTAAAAATTAGCTGCCTTCACAGAGATGCAGTCTGTTGAAATTCAATTAAGAGAAAGCAGATATGAACTAGAATTTAAATTTGTCATGTTTTGAAAAATAAAAGTAACCATCATGTTTAAAAATCACACAAAAATTAGTTTAAGTAAAGGTTAAGATCATAAATAACCGTTGATACTATTCTGAACAAATCTTCACTGTTAGTTATTCCAAAAAAATTCTCACGGTATTAAATTATTGAGTAAGTTTCAACGTTCTGAAAACGACATGAAAAATATAAATAATTGGGTTGTGTCATAAAGGTCTGAGTATTTATCAAAGCTCGATCAATAAAAATCATAAAATATTTTGATTTTTCTCTTAAGTTGCAGGTGATAAGATTTCAAGATCTTTTAATTGTCTCTAGGCATTCATTGAGTCAAGCTAATCGTTTTGACAATGGTTTTCTCTTGGGGATGTTCTTCTTCTGCTATAATACACGTTTTGATGAATTCTCTTTCAAATAAAGTTTTTGTGAGGTTACCTAATATTTTAACAACACTAAAACTTGATCGTACATGGCTTAGTTTCGAGTTTATTCACAAAAAATTTTTATTAAGTAAAAAAATTTCAAAACTTAAAAAGCAAATAATTTTGTCGATTCAGAGCACCAAAAGATGTGTGGTACTTCTAATAATACCTTTTCTCGTTTTTATTATTTATACGTATTTTTTGAGAAAATAAATTTTAGACATAAATATGAGACACAAGTTCGTCCGTCAAGATGCGCAAAAAATGTAATTTTGTTTACTTATTTAAAGACTCTCATTATTTATCGATATATCTTATTTTATAATTCTATTTGAAAGGGCTATAGTCAGAATAGATATTCATGCGATGACGGCAAACTAGCTAAAATTTAGCTATTAAAACTATTTACATAAATATGTGCATGTGCTAATGGAACAACAATAACGATGTATGCAATGCAAAGTGAGTCAAAAAGTGAGAAAAAAGCTCTGCTACACTGAATAGTATTCATTTTAAGATATTTATAACCCGAGAGTTTCTGAATAAGCCAGAATCACAAATATTTCATCATCATGCCTTACCATGTAACTAAACATGCATGATGCTTCCACTGACTAGATACTGCTCGCAAGCTGTGTACTAGGTAACCCATATATTAGAACAATAGAGGCAACTTTATACATAAAATTTCAAAAATATAATAGGGTTTTAGAAACACTTAAGTATCAATATTCAAAATAATTTTTTAATTCTTTCGATGAATCTGAAAAATAAAGTGGAAAATATCTACAAAATGAAAGTTTAACGCTCATAAATTTTTTATTTTCTCTGTGATCTATTTTAGCATGTGAAAATTTGAAATGTAATCAATTTCGAAGTTTTAGTTTTTAATTTGTTTATATTTTGAGATTTAAAAATGTTAACTGCCATATTAACATATTTTCACAATTATAAATTAAAACTTTAGAGCTTTGATAGATTTATTTATAATTTATCATCAGCATTCAGATTATAATATTTTAAAAAATTCTAAATTTAAAGATGACTATATTTAAAAAAATTTAAATCTAGTATATTTGAAAATTTTTATTTGACTTGTAGTTTACGATTTCAGAAAAGAACTCAAATTTTGTTTTCATAAAACTGTTGTGAATAAAATATGTTACAAAAAATTTTTATTCAACGTTCTGATAATTTTTTAAAGGATTTAAATTTATTGAATAAGCATAATTTTATCATATATCACAGTAAAAGTGTTTCGATAGTCAAAATATTTTAAATCCTTTGATTTATTTGAAGTAAACTCATGAATATTATTTATCAATTTTTAAATAAAAGACATTAAAAATTTATTTTGTCCTCAAAATCATAAACATATTTTCTAATGGTAAAATCCCAAAAAATAGTTATATCCACTTGAAGAATTGTATATCAACAGAATGATTTCTCAAGAAATGGAAATATTTCCTCATTTCAGGTTAAATTAAATTTTCTAATTTTTTAAATTACGAAGATAAAAGCGAAGAATAAGTATCTATCTTGTTGATACTTTTTGAGGTAATAGTTAAAAAATAACCTAAAAACATATATCTCATCAATACAACAGAAAGACAAAGTGAATTTGTAAATTTGTATTATACCTTTCTATGTTTGAGAATGGTGAACTTTATTGTTCTTTGTGACAAATTAATAATTCGGGCCACTATCAAAAGCTCTGAAATTTAAATCGCATAATACATGAGCTCGTTTGATCAAAATTGAGTTGAAAACAGTAAAATAAAATGATAAACAAATTTATATGCCTCATGTCTGTTTAACTTAATTGATCATATGAATTTCAATTTTACGATAAAAACATATTGACCATCGATATAAACATTAATTTTGTATCAAGAAAAGAATTCAGTCAAAATCAACATTCTAAGCCTTGAGTATGCTTATTCACTTTCAATTTAAATGATATTCTCTAAATTTTACTTTACACTATTCTTTTGTCGATAAATTCAAAAGGAATATTTCTCATATTTCAAATTTGATATGTACTGTAATTATTTGCTATATTTAAAAATTTTAGAGAAAATTTGTGTCAAAATGTGTTGCTTTTATGTTTTACAACTGAATCACAATGATGTTTGTAGGAATATTTTTAATCATTTAGGTAGCTTTTTTTTCTTTAAAATAATAATTTTAAGTAGTTAAATATCCGAATTTTTATAATTATAATTATTTGATATGATATCAAAATTTGAACATAAAACGAATAAAGGTAAATACGTTTGGCTCGAATTTCGTTAAATTATTTAAAATTTTTTCAGTCTCAATAATTCGAAGCTAATATGTGTGTTTTTTGAATATTCAATTCTCGATTTTATTGGAAAAACTCATATCACCTCAAACTGAGATAAATAATCATTAACGATATTATAGAATATTAACTATCATGTATTTAGGAATTTTATAACATTATAATTGATTAAATAACTGAAAATTGAGTTTTTGAGATTAATTTAAACCTAAAAAAATTATTTGTGATTTATAAATTTTTTTAACGCTAATAACACATTTTTTTCTATTCACTAACGATATATCGATCAGATTGATAATTCAACGTTCCACACAGAGTATTATTTCCGTTTTTTAATAATTTGCCTCATACATTTCTTTTATATTTTTAAGTGTTTTTGTTTCATACAAAATTATACTTTTGTGATCTTTTCAACGAAGAAGAATTTTATATCATTTTGTTAAATAGTTAATAAATAGGGCGAATAATTTTATATCTTAGACAAAATTGAACTAGTTTTCTTTATTTTTAAAAATATAAATCTTCACTTTAAATTTAAGGTGTACATTTTTTATAAATTATCATTATACTCTTATAAATAATCGATTTTTCATATATTATTAATATATTAATAATTTAACTACTCTGAAAATTAATGAGAACACTGAATTCGATCCAGCATATTGTTTTTTTATCAACGATATAATTATCTTGAAAATGAAAGTCATACTTACATATGCAACCTTAAATTTTTCACGTTCAAACGTAGATCTCTTTTATAATATTAAAAAATTAGTTTATTCATATTATTTCTGTTATTATAAAATGAATATTACGTTTATTATCAAACATATAGATTTAATTGATATCTATTCTTCTGGACATTTCACGATCATAAAATAGTGTAAACCTACAACTTTAAAAGATTTAAACCTTAATGAATTCATTTTGTTAAAGTTATTTAAAAATAAATATCAAAAAAGTTTTTCCTGTTGGAAACATTGTCTTTTATAATACCTAAAAATATAAAAAATTTTGTTCATATTTATAGACTAATTTATCGTATTTTTTATTTTTATACTCTAAAAAATAAATGTGCGTACATGCCTAGTTAAAACATTCATAATTATGAAAAGTATAATTAATTTTATGTAAATTGAACCAATTTTAAACATTATAAAATCACCGATTTAGAAATTTATTATAAACGAGTCAATGTATTAATATAAATTAGAAAAAACTCAATTTTGATTTTCAGTATACATCATATATTCATTTTAACATTCTCAAACTTCCTTAACGATTTTCATGTAATTCAATTTGAATATATTTTTAGATTTAAAAACTAAAATATAAGATATCGTCAATACAATTGAACAACGAATGCAATTATATATTTCCTATTATTTACAAATATTTTTCTGGATAAACCAATATTTAAGTTTCATACCTTGAAAATTTGTTCTGAATGAATATTTTCAAGAAAAAAAATTTGTACAGTTTCTGTCTAAAAAGTTAACTTAATTACAAAAATATTCTTGTGTATGTTTTAAACGTTAATTGCATGTTTAATTTTAAAAGATAAATATTATATATGTAGGATATTAATTGAGTTTATAATAAACTCATAAAAATCAACAAAAAAATCTATTTTATCAACATTTTTACATCATGTTACTGAATAAATGTAAAGGTTTTAAGAATGTATCAATTCACAATATTTGTATGAAATTTACAAGATTCATTTCATACGCCGTTCTTTCGAATTATGTATTCAAAATACAATTAAATTTCTAAACACTATAAAATGAATTGATATTTATTCTGAATACCATCATTAAAACGCTTTTATTAAGAAACTAACTATTTTTGTTCTATAAAATAATTTTTATGTTTATGTTAATACAAGGGAACACAAAAGAAGCAACGACAATTATCTTTTTAGAAGTTTCATTTGTTAAAGAATACGAAAAGACTCTCAAAATCTGTTTATTTTTTCAATATTCATTTTGAGATAGATTTTTCGAACAGCTTCACAATTTGAAAATTCATTAAAATATTTTTCTCCTGACGGTTATCTCATTGAATATTTTGTATTTTTAAATACTAAAAGTTCAATTGATTTCTGAAACAGACAAATAAACAATAATAAAGTTGTGATAAAATTTTTGAAAACACTTCATAAACTTTTTGAATTCCCGGTATCATATATTTTAATAATTTTTTCACAGCTTATTATCTTATGTAAAGTAATTTAAGTTTACTCTTTTTCAATATTTTTGTAATTACAGATGGAAGAGGAATTAGCGTAAGATTTATTTTCACGAATTATTTGAATGTTAATGTTATCGAAATAGTTTTGGTAAAATTCGTTTGAAGAATTTGACTTTTAAAATTTTGATTTTGAAAGTAGGCTAATTTTATATTATTTAAATCAGGTACGAATACATTATGTATTTTAAACTTGATGTTAAAATATGAATCATTTAAAAAATAGCATCAATTAATCTAACTTAAAAAAAATATTTTAATAAATTGGTGATAATTTTATAATTTATTAACGAGTAATTTGAAGTATAAATCATATTAAATAAAAATCCAAAAAGTATTTATTGATATCTATTTTATGCATTCTGGGAAAATTATAAGCATTATCCTTTAAAATTTTGGCAGAATTTTAAATTTTTATTTTCTAGATTGAATATTGGAGAAAAATATTTTCAAACAACTTTATAAATGACTGTATTACTTTCAAAAATAGATTAATTTTATTTTTATTCATAGGTATAAATATGATTCAAATTTTTAGTCATAAATAAACTAAAAATTTAATTGAGAAAATTAAATTGATTTTTCAATAAATATTATACGAATAATCAAAAACAAAATATAGACATTAAACTCGTTTTATTTACACGAGCTTAAAATTTATGAAAAAATCAGATTGTAATTTTTTAAAATACAACAATATTTAAAATGAAGATTTAAAAACATCAATCTAGTTTCTTAATAAAAATTTTGATGACTCCTGTAGACATAAATATTAATGATTACATTATCATCTAAAACTAAATTTACTTTCTTTAAACTTTTCTAAATATCGAAACTACACTGTTGATATTTCATTTGATCTTTTGCTCTACGTATATTGCCATAATATGAAATAGTTAAATCTAATAGCGTTATGATAGATTTTTGAAAAATATCCTCGTATCTTGTAAAATATATAAAAGTATCAATACAAAGATGCTAAACTCAACGATATAGTGATATTTGTCAACGATTTTCATCTTGAATCGAATTATAGATACTTTATTTATGTTTCAATATTTGTTGAATTAACTATTTTAGATTGCTAAGAGTTCTTTAACATTTTTATTTTTTAAATCTTTTTGAACAATCAGTTTCATATTATTCTGATATTTAGTTATATAATTTTTTATATAGTATATTTATAGATTTATTTTATCTTCAAGTTTTTTTACATGAATTTAGAAATTTCTATTTTTGATATTGAAAAGAATAAACAGAGCTTTCTTTATTTCTTTATTTTTATCAAATTTATGAATATATTTTAATTTTAATGAGAGATAGAAAGAAAAAACTCGAAAGATAGTAAAATGTATAAACTCATCATATGTTTTATTAAACACATTTTTAATTACCTATCTTCTAGAATAACACTAATTTCGAGTTAACGTAATGAATGAAATTTAAAACTGCTCATTTGTAGGAAATGATATTATTCATAAATTTTATTCATCAAAAAATAAATATTTCTTTTATTTATTCTGTGTTTAACAAAATTCACTGTTTGATCTGATTTTGTATTAATTTTTTTTATGAAAATCACAAAACAAAAGTTTATGGACAAAGATTTAGTAATGTAATCTTTTTGATGATCAGCTAGTGTTTGAAAATGAAATTTTATAGCCAGGGTATTTCGATGATAAACATCGTTATTCCTTAAACTTAAATGTGTAATATTGAAAAGTATGCTTCTAAAATATTTTTAAAATGAAATGTGAAAAACAAAAAATCAAATATATGATGAAAATATTGGAAGTATTCATGAAAAAATATGCTTTGATGGCTTAGCTTATTATCATAAATGACAACTGTTAACTTTAAAAAATTTTTAAATTTTAAAAAAGTTACCAAAGAAAATATATCATAAATTTTGCCTTTTAATTACTATAGCTTCAATTTTCATACTTTAAAATTGTTTCCTAAAATTTATAAATAATCTATTTTTCGATATGTTAAAGAAAATGCTTGAATATTCATATCTGTGAAAATAATTCGAATCTATGATAGTATATATATTCTACAACGAATAGCTCTATTTTTATTTATCATAACAAAAATCATCAATGCTATTTCTTCGATAATTAAAAAATCTTTAATTGATTTGTTGGTGGCAGATTAAAAACAAAATTAATTGAAATTTAAATGATCTTTATCAATATATAGCTTTTGAAAAATCATTAAAAAAGACATTTAAAAAATATTATAGATAATCTAATATATATTCAGGTTTCAACAAAAAATAATATCATGATGTCTTTCTCAAATTATGTATTTAAATAAAATAATACATGAAATTAATTTTTCATAATTAATTTTTATTTTAAAACTAAGCATATCTGTTTCTCTGGTAAAAATTATTTTGAGTTTCATGAAATTTTTGTTTCTCTGACAAAAGAACAAATATGTTTTTCAATTTATGATTTTATGATTTAATCATTTAAATATTTATCTTAATGATAAAAACGTCAAGCATTGAGAATATATGTCAATTTTTAGCAAAATTATAAACAAAAAAGAAAACAGCTTGTTTTCGTAAATGTAGGTTTTCAACCCTTCTGTGTCTATTCTCATACCTTATATCAGATAAATCCGTTGAGCACTTATGTTTGATATATATAAGTTTCAACTGATGATAAATAAAAAATTAAAAACAGAAAATAACCTTTCTAAAATTTCAAATTTAAAATAACAATTTATGCCTTAAAAATATTCATTTTTAATGTTCATACATTTTTTAAAATATCAAATATTTTCGGGTTGAATGGAGATTTTAAAAATTCAAAGAATTCAAAAATAATGATTTTTGATGTTTAGAAATTTAAGAATCTTTAAATGAACAAATTCAATTTTTCCATAACTAATTAAACAAAATCAATAATCTTACGAAGTGTAAATAACATATTTATGAACAAAAGTTTCTTTATTTTTATCAAAATAATCTGTTCTAATTGCTTTATTTGGCAGATTTATCAATGAAAATATGTATTATTAACAACATACTATTTTTCAATTTTATCAATTCACAAAAAGTTTTAAAAATTAAATTTAGGTAACCAAAAAATAAATCAGTTAACATTAAACATATAAATTAAATTGTACTTTATTCTATATTACTCATTAATTAAATAATACCTAAATATAGGCCACATGGGTAAATTATCGAAAACGGTTTTCTCAAATTATAAATTGAAAAGAATAGGTTATAAATAATTTCAATGTATGTTTGAAGATTAAAATATAGCAATTTCTTTTATAATCTATATCAATTTTTAAAAAAATTTTCAACGCTGATATTAATTCCTCAATAAGAAGTTTTATTTTATCAGGATAATTATTCATGGTAATAAATGCGAAACTGATTATGTCAAGAGTAATTTACGTTTCTGTATATTTAATTCATGCTTAATAAATTAGTTTAAATATTTTAAGATATATTTTGAAGAAAGCAAACACTATTATTTTTTCGAAAGTCATAAATATCATGAATTTAAATTTAATTATTTTTGAGATTCTCTACTTTGATTCATCTTAAAAACGAATGAATTATTTTTGTTTATTCGATAATATTGTGAAAATTAATTAAATAAAAAATTTTTAAGTGTTTTATGTTATTTTCAATTTCTTAATCTTTTCACAATTATAAATCTATAACTCTCTCAGACTTGTAAAATAATGCATTTAATACACCTCCAAGTTCGAAAATCTATCAATAATATGTCTTTATTTTATCTATTTGTTTAAAATTTTTTCGTTAAATGGAATTGAAAATGTTCCTATTATGATATTCATGAGAAGTAAAAACAGGATAACCTTGAGAGTATTAAACTCTTGATAGGTAATAAATTTTCATTAAATGTATAAAGTTAATTTTTGATTCAATTAATTATATTTTTAAATTGTTTTGATTGTATCATAATTTAATGATTAAAATATAAATTTTTGGGAAATCATGTTATCAGAATAATTTAGAAAAAAGTGTTGGTTAAAAGTATGTTTTATATAATTTTTGCGAAGTCTTTATAATATTAATCAAATTAGGTTGACATATCTTACCTTAATTTATCATGTAAATTTCAGTTTAAAATAAATTTCATCAGCATAGATATGCCTTTTCTTCTGGGAAGTGAAAAGTGTGAGATGTTTAGTTAATGCCAATCCCTTACTAACAGACAATACAAAAATCATCTCAAGAATGTTTCCTGTTGACGAGGTTATAAACGGCCATAAATCATGTAAACATATATTAATTGAAAAGCGTTTTGTGTTTAATTAATTAGTATATTCAACGTCTTGAATGATTTTATTCAAAATTTTTTCAAAAAAAATTAAATTCTGCAACAATAAAAGTAAAAATATTTCTCAATTTTAAATTCATCAAAACTAAGTCAAAAATTTTCCTTTACACATTCATTCTACAAATAGATTTGAGAGTTAATATTCTTATTGCTACGAATATGCTTTTCACATTCAAGATCAAAATATTTGAGCGATAATAAATGTGTAATTGAGTTTGACATTTAAAATTAAAAAATCCATATTATCAAGAAAATAGATATGTTTTTAATGAAATAAATTTAAATGATAATTTTCAAAAACTTTTATTAAATTTAAGACAATATATTTATTATTAGAAATCAGATATTGTATTACATACCATGAGCTTGCATATAGCTTTGAAAAATAAATAGTTTATATATTTAAGCATTTTTTGACTTTGAAACTTTTAGCATGTATTTATATAAGTGGTAATTTAAGATGATTGAACGATGAATGTTTAAAATCATCGAAATATTATAAGAGACAATATTCTGTAAAGATTTGCAACAGTCAACACTTGGAATTTTTCATATACTCAGAAAATATTGAATTTTAATAAATTGCTATGCTTTTGAATAAATTAGGTAAACCATTAATGTAGAAATAAGTTTATTATGTTTGAATCAGAATATTTTTTCCATAATATTAAATTACTTATCTTCTTGAAAGTTCTCCTTTCAACATTTCAGTATTCGTAAGGTAAAAAATTTAATTTCCTGATTTGTAAGTTAATTCACTTCAATAATCTTGTGAAAGTATAAAACACTTTGAGTTAATTAATCATAATTTACTTTTATTTTAATATTGAATATTTTTTTGCATGAAATAAAAATGTAGATTTTTAAGAAATGAAACAACTTGATATAGAATATTAAAGTGATAAACTATTTTCTTTTTGTTGATTAAGGCCTTAAACAAAATTTTGATGATATTTTTAGTTTTTAAAACGTTCGCTCAGTTTTTTTAAACATAATAAATTTTTAATCTGTTTAATAAAGTTACTAAAAAAATATACATTAATCGATGTGCATTTTAAATCAAAATGGTATGATTATTTTTCGTTGAAATATATTGGTTTAAAATTAATCCAAAAATATATTTAAAATATGATTAATTCTGTTTAAAACATAAAAGTTCATCATTTTAATGTCTAAGATGTTTTATCCTATGTGAAAAATATTATTTTGATCCAGATTAATTTAACAAAAATATATATTTCAAAATTAATTTTTTATGAGAGAAAAATGTTCGAAATGTTTTCTTTGTATTTGGTGTATGATAATTGAGAGTGACAAATCCATATATTTTTACAAACTTGTGATAGAGATGTTATTTTTTACATTTAACTCATTATTTTTGTTAGATTTCATAATTTTCACTGTTATCTTGAGATATATTTTCCACTAATTTACCTTTAGTCAATTTAAGAAATTTTTATTTTAAACATTTGTGACAGAATATATAAAGAACACGACAATCAAAATCCTTAATTTAGTTTTTGATAAATTGACTTTTAACCGTAAATAAATATATTCTTCTTATATTTGTATATTTAATGTTACATACGACGCATTTTGATAAATTTATTTTTTATTTATACGGTAAACATAACATAGTTTTATGTTCAGTGAAATTGAAATTGGTCAAACAAATAATATAAATGACGAATTATAATAGATGTATGAATTATTTGTATTTTTCTGCTTAATTGAGATAAATAAAAATATTTGGATACGTCTTGAACATATATTCTATTTTTGGAAAAGAGATGAAGCATCAATTTGTGAAACATCATAATTAACTAAGATTATGTAAAGCTTGACATTTTTACTTTGAAAATTTACCATCTCGAAATATCTTATTAGGAGATCTAAAATAATGGTTTGTGTTTTTTGTCTTATTTCTCAAATATATTATCTGAAAGTTTAAAAATGTGTCATCTTATTCGTGCTTTTGACGTTATTAATTAAATCACAAGAGCTATAAAAACAGAACAAATTACAAGATAATTGTTAGAGTTGTAATAATATTTTAAATAATCACTCATGTTAGGGAATATTTGTTGCTTCAATTAAAATATAGTACATCAAATATATCTAGTTGATTTCTTCATCAATGAATAAATTTAAATAATGTCACTAAACCGACTATATTTTATTTCAATTGATATTTTATTAAGATCCATTAATTTAAAGTTTTTATTCATCTAAAGTGTAAAATTTTATTTTTAAATCTTCTTTATTAACACCCTTATAAAAATGTGAATGCTTTAGCAAGATCCTATTAACAATTTTTAGAATACATATCAATATCTGATATATTTTCTTTATAAATGCATTGATCAATATTTATTGCTAAGATTTACTGAATAGATATACATCATAAAAATAGACTAACAACAAATATTGTAGATAGCTAATACATTTGAATAAAAGACATCCTAACAACATTAAAACCTTTAAAATGCAGATAATTGGTATTTAGTATATTTGCTGTTATTCATCTAAAATGGTATAAGATTATTTTTTATGAGCATAGAAATTATTAAGTGAATTACAAATCAATTTATTTGGTTTTAACGATAGAAAACTATGAAAAGTTTTTTATTATTAAAAAAGTTTTAAAATATATCTTATAAATTTCATAAAATTCTAATTCATATACCATGATTAAGTCTGTCTGCATCATCTTTAGTTTATTGAAAAAAGTAATTATTACTTTAACGTATTCCATCAAATTAAAATATTCAATTATTCATCAAATATAAAAACATAAGAAAATTAAAAACAAGAGTTAAATTATTTATTTAAATAATATAAAGTAAACATCTTAAAATCTTACACAAATTATAAATAAAATTAATTATAAATCACCAAAAAATGAATTTGAAAAGGAGAAATGAATAAATATATTATTATTTTGATATGTATAATTGCCATAGTTTCAAATAATTAAAATGATTTTTGATTATAAACATTCGCTGCTTTAAAATAAAAAATAATTTTTTTATTAAATTGATTTATTTGCATAATTACTGATGTTTAATCAACGGATGTGGAAAGCTAAAAGCGTTTTTAAAACAGTGTACTTTTACGTATAATTTATTTAAAATAAAATATGGACCATTAGCATAATTCTTTTCTTAAAAAATTATTTATTGTTATAATGTTGTTAATCGCACGGAGTAAATTGTTCGAATATTTAAACTACCAAAACCAGAACTACAATTGATCAAAGTATTACTATTTTTTTAACAGAATATGAAAAAATTAAAATGAATAAATACAACGTCAAAAATCATTGATATAGTTTGTATGTTTCAATCATTTCTCCATTTAGAATCAAAATTGTCATAAAGATGTTATTATTAATATTTTGTACAATAACTTGAATAATTTTTCGCACAACTAAAATCTCAAAATAAATCCCTTCTTGAAAAAACTTAATTATTTCGATGTTAATTATGAATAAAAATAACATTAGCTGATAAGTTAAAACATAAATAATAATGCGTAAATTCATACATAAATGAATTTGTATTTCAGATTATGTTATATCTGATTTACTTCAATTAATGTTTAAAATATATTTAAAGTCATTTTAATATATATTTCAGATTGCTCTTTCTTTTTTTTAATTTCAAAAAATTAAATGAAAATGTTTGAAAACATTATATTATTATATTTATTCACTTTTTGTGACTTTATGAAAAAATTAACGGAATTAATAATGAAAATAAATTTCATGCATATGAGTCACAAAAAAAGTTGTTTTATTTTTTAGAATTTTAAAGAAGCGATTTTAAAATTGTAAAAATGTCTTTTCTCAACTGAGGATATATTTCAAAATTAATTTAGATGTTGAAAAATAAATTTGGTTTGTTTTTGAACTCTCAACTTTTAACCATGAAATATTTTTTCAAATTTATTTTCTCATAAAAAAATATAATGATTTTTTTGTCGTTAATTATTGCTCAACCTTCCAGAATGGCACGTTACATTGAAAAGGTGTTGAATAATTTGATATCAGCTAATGGTATAATGTAGTCATTTTCTTGATGATCACACAATTGTATTCATTTTTAAATGTAAAAATCATTAAATTTGTTCACAAATAAATATTAATTCTTAATAGTTTTAATATCGAATCATATCAAAATTATTTACAAAAATAACATTTCACAGATTGTGATTTTCGTTAATATTTGTAACTTTAAAATTAAAATGAGTCTGTTTGAAAATAATAATTTTGTTTTAAGAATGAGATAAAAATCTATGCTGATTCCATAAAAAATTGAACTTTTTCTGGAAATGAAGATATATGAAAGTGAAATTTGTTGAAGATGTTCTATTATTATTATTTTAAACAAAGCGTAAATATCCAAACTTTTCTTAAAATTGATTGTTGTTCTGAACGATAAACAAGTAAAATTGTGAATTTAAGAAACAAAAAATCTCAAATATGAGAAATACAATTATTTGTACTTATTGTACTATTTAACTGTCATAAGAAATAATATTCAAAACGATCAAAGCATTTCAAATGTTTTAAATATACTCAAAATTTGATGAAATTTGAATCATATATTTTTTCTTAGGTTAAATAAGAATTTTTTTTATAAAGTGATACATTTTATATTTATATTTACAAAGCAAACAAATAAATATCATCAATGTTTCATCGTGGTTTCTGTTAATAAATTATTTATACCAGTTTTCATCAGAAATAAAAAACATTTATATCTGTTAAATTAATATTAAATTTAGAAATATTTTGAAATATAGTTCATTTTAAAGCCAAAAAATCAATTAAATCCTGAAATTATATCCAAATAATACTATTTTAAGCAGCTCTTGATTTCTAATATTTTTTCGTTTAATGAGTCAATCTCAATAAAATTCAAAAAATGTTAAAATTAATTGCAAAATTATATCATTAACGATATTTGAACATTGATAAAACTTTTTCTATTATTTATGTTTAAAATATTAATTAAAATATTGAAAATAATTCTAATTTTATAAAAGTTTTTATTTCATCAAAAAATTCATTTTTTTTGGCTTTTTTTATATATTTTTCAAACACAGAAAAAAGCAATTCTTCATTTTATGATTAGATGCGATCCGATTAGTCGATTTTGTATATCCTATATAACTGTTTTTTCAATAAAATGTACATCTAGTTTATTTCTTACATCATTTAAAAATCCATATATCTGCAAAAATAATATATGTAACTGTGGCCTAAAATGGGAATCTAATGAATGAGTTTCTAATGATCTGCATTCTCAAATCATTTATTTCAAATTCGATATGATAGATAAAAAGAAGTTCTGTTGATAAATTCTTAAATAAATTAAATTTAACACAATAAACTTTTAAAATAAAACTTTGATCAGATAATTTTGAATGATGAATATAAAGTCAAATAGTAAAAAAGGCAACATGCCAGGAATTTAATTATTAACCTCTCAATATTATAATGTGAAGTGCAATTATTTCGTTCAATTTGAGTTCAGATAAAAACAGAGATATTCTATACAATGGAATTTCAATATATATTTAACGCTTGATTTTTTTAAAGATACATCTTTGACTGTTTCTTGAAATCAATTATCTATAAACTATTTATGATGTGAATTAGTGTTAAGCATTACAACTAAAACAAATTCTGAGATTTATACACAAACAAAATTTCTAATAAAAAGAAAAAATCATAAATTTCTTGAGTTGAAGTTGCGTAAATAAACAAGTAAATCGTTGAAATATAGTTTACATATTAATGGTGTTTTTCAATCATAATAATTTTATCTATATTGCTGGAAATTTCTTGAATATGTTTAAATAGAAATTTTAACATTAACATCCTTTTAAAATAAAATAATAGTTTTTAAGCTTATATATAATTTAAAGTTAATATTTTTATCTCTAAACAATAAATTAATGTTTTCAATTACATAATTATGTTTTAAAAGCTATGATCTGCTTTAAAATCCTAATATTGATTAAGAAAGAAAAATATTTCACTGGTTTATCAATATATACAAAAATATAACTGTTTATTAAATTATGTACTCTGAACAAAGATATTTTTTCTGTTCAATAAAATAGATATTTAAGTTTATAGTAAATTATATTTGATATTTTTAATTTATTGTAAGAATAAATGACATTTACAAAAGTAAATATATTTATTAAATATCATTTACTTTGAATGATAAATGTTTTTAAAATGACAGTACGATGTTATCTGTTAATATATTCATGAGTAAAATGTCTTCCATTCGAGTTAATTTCAGTTTATTTGTTAAATTTTTAGAAAATGTTATCGATGAATATATTTCAATTAATTTTGATCTTTATTTTACAATTATTTGAAAATAATGAAACAAAAATTTTTAATATATTTTTCTCAAAACTATCTTAAAGAATAATAATATCATTTAAAATTAAAGAAATAGAAAATTATATAACTTGATATTAGATATTCTTTTAAATGTGTCATATTTCAATAAATTCGATTTTATATTCAATCTATATAAATATATGCATTTAAGTAAAAATTAACTGATAATTTAAAATTATTTCATCTCAAAAATTAATAAATGAAAATAGGTTTTTAAACCTCGTGTAACTGAATTTGGTCCGGTTCAACAATATTAAAAACAGTATATAGATCATCCGTATGAAGACAGCATATATACTTTCATAATATAATCAAATATGTTATTATATTTTAAATTGTGGTGAAGAACACAAACACATAAAATATCTCTTGATAATACTTCATATTAGGAACATGAAAAACTAATTCTGAAATCAATCTTCAATTTTATTCAATGTGTATGACACGCCTATCAAATATATCTATGGTAAAAATTCGTTAGTTTTTGTTGGGATTAAAAATGATTAGTATATGTGAGTAGCTTAACTTTATTTTGAAACAAACAAAACGAGCATGATCTTAAGCAGTCATTGATTTCTTCAAAACATTTTATCCAATTAAATCAGATTTAACTTTAAAATTTTTAAAACCTTAAGATCAATAATAAAATGATAATTTCCGAATAAAAGATATAAAATGAGTAACTTTTAGCCAAATATATACTTCTACTACTGAAAAACTTGTGAAATATTTCCTTTCTAGTATATTTCCTTTTTAAAGAAACATTTGCAATCACCTGATTCAGCTATCAGAAACTGAGCCAAATAAAAGTTTTATCAACGGACTCAAAATATGAAATTTGAAAATTAAAATCTTTGTTTAACTCTTTTAGTAAGATTGACATCTGAAAAAAAGAAAAATATTTTTAGATTTGATTATTAATTATAATAAAAGAGAAAAAAATATTTACTATCTAAATCATGATTTGTTTTTGTTGATAATTTCTAAAACATTTATCATTAATAAATATATGTAATTTGTTTTTTGGGTTATATTTCAAATAATATCAATTCATAACCTAAATCCTTGAATTAAACATTTAAAGATATATATCACACACGAATTGAAAATTAAGTTTTTAAATTGACGAGACATGGCATAATGTGTGAATATATACTTCTTGAAACCTTAATTTGAAAAATAATACATACAATTTTTTATTCAAAAATTTATTTATAATATCAAAAATAGTTGCAGAAACCTAGAGTTTATCTTTTCTATTTACCACCTTTTGATATATTGTAAAAACAAACATCTAAAAAATGGAATCAATTAGGTATATTCATCGACTATAACATTAATTTTCATGTTATAATATTTACTAAATAATTAGTTTCGGTTCTCATGTTCAAAATTTAATTTGATCCATCAATCATATAATCTATTAGCGCGTTAAATTCAAATGTTTTTCAACAAATTTCAATGATTAATATTGATTTTATGAACTTTATTTTGAGTAATGTACATTATGATCAAACTCATATTATGAAGTCACATTTCATTTTAATTTAAAATATCACATATTAATCATGTTTGCTTCGATAATTCAAAGGTATCATTTTCTAATATTTATTGAAAATTTTAAATGAAACTTTCAAAAAATAGGCAGACATTTTGGGAGATACATAGGTAACTACGCCAAGAATTAAACTCTTTTATTTATAAAATTATAATTAATTTAATAATATTCAAATATAATTTCAGATTCTGATATGAATTCGCAAAATGGTTATTCGATGTATTGCATTAAACATACTTATGAAATTATATTTCCTCTTTAACATCTTAATTGTTAACTACATGTCCAAATATTAAGTGTTAAACGCAGAAATAAGAATCTGAATTATTATTTTATGAGTCTTCAAAATAATCATCAAAGAACAAACGAAATATTTTAAAAATTGTTTGCAAACAGTTTTTTATATTATTTTTAACTTATTAGTATTTTTTAATTTTAATGGTTATGAATATCTGTTTTCCATCGAATTAAATTTTAAATTAATTTTGTAACAATCAATCTGATCTATTTAACATTGAGAAAATCATAGCACACAAACAAATGATCATAATAATTATTTTTTTAAAAAAGAATTATAAATATATAATTTTAACTCAAATTTCAAGCAGTTATTATTTTCCTAAATTTTAACCTTATAAATTGATATCGATAAATAGTTTATGAAGACCTGGTATTCATTATTACGCTCATTATTTAATAGTTAATAGTCTTATACTTTAAAACTGTAAAGATATATCGATGTTTTTTAATTACAAAACGATACCCCCATATATTAATGATGATTGAAAGAACATTTTGTGGTTTATATCAGTGATATTTACAACTAAAACATTGTGTATTAAACCAAATAATTTTAACAATATTTTTTGTAATTTTTCTTTAAGAATATAAAAATAAATAAAATATTTGATAGATCAATTAAATTTAAGATTTTTTTATCTGTTTTAAAATATAATATAAAGTTAAACTATTAATTCGAGAAATTTTGAAGATAAAAAATTATTTTAGTTATATATACTTTAAAATTAACTGATAGAGTAATCTTTTTTTAATTTTTTAGATTTTAAAGTATTCATTTCAATTTTTCAGACAAATTTATTTTGAATGATTTTTAGATATCACAAGAGAAACAATGAATCAAGGACATCAAAACAAAGATAAATAAAAAATAGTTAAATAATATTTCAAATAATATTTATTAATTTTCTAAATAACAACATTTTTCAGAAATTTAATTCTCCAGTATGACTTTTTAAATGTCTGATATGTTTATATTATTTTTCATACAGTTTGGAAATTCATATATAGATTATAGAATATTCAATAAGGTGCCTTATAACATTATATTTGCTAGTAAACGCTTTAAATATCACTTTATAATATTATAAAAAATATTTCTGATTTTTATTGAATATAAATCAGTGTTAGACATAAACATTTAACATAATTCATAATTATTTGTTGCCTCTAAGTCGGATCATTTCTTCTTATATGTAAAATAAAGATGAAATTTGTGAAAAGTTATTCACACTTTACTTTTTGAATGATTGTAAAAAATACATGATTTCTAATTATAGTAAATTATGTTATATGTAATGGAATTTTTTTCTTATAACGTTGATAAATCAGTCAAATGCGTTAAGAATACCTGTAACCAATTAAAAGATAAATATTTAAAAAATCTTCTTAATATGGAGATTATTTCAGTTAAATTATAAAAGTGAATAAAAGGCAAAAATTATAGATATAATGCTAAGCTCAATATCATACTTTATGAAAATTTCTATAAAGACATTGAAATCATTATCAGAGTAAGTTGAGTTATAAAGATATAATCTGAGAAGTAACTCTAATCTTAAAGTATTCGAAATCAAAGTTATAACAGTTAATCGTTTTAAATTTTCAGTAAATTCAGCAATGTAAAAAAATTCAAAACAAACTAATTTCTAAAATTTTATTCTTATATATAGTTTGATGTTTGATATTTAGCAAATTATTAAGGAATATATTTGTGAGGTAGAAATTAACATTTATATACATTATATCAGTATTTTTAACTATTTTTCTGATGGGAATCATATATGATCAGTTATTGGAGATAATGCTGCAAATTATAGGTAATAGAAGGGTAAAATAATATTTTACGAATTTAAGAAAATGTTGATTTTTTTAAAAATCATTTTCTGTATGATATTATCAGAGAAAGAGTCAGTATTTGAGGTTCTCATATAAGAATAAATTATTCATAATCTTGTTTGCAAAAGTCACTTAAAAGTAATCTATTATCGGCATCATAAAAATAATAAAACGCTCTTAATATCAAAAAATTTTAAAAGTTCTAACATTTACAAAACGATATCTAACCGTCTTTGAATGTTCCTTCAAAGACCTCATTCTTTTTGGTGTTTTTCACGATATAGGGAAATTTTAACTGTGATATGTTTACATATAAACAGTTTTGAGTAAGATTTTGTGTTTACGAATTTTAGATTGAAATTTACTGTCCATGTAAGTGAATATATGTTGACAAATAATTATAAATGGTGAGATTTATACGATTGTATTAGCATTCAAGAAATAAAATCTTTCAAATTATAAAATTGTTTTTGTTATTTACTGCGTCTTGTGTTATTATATATCTGTTCCTAAACTATACCTTTGAAAAAATACGATATAATAGATCCATTACCACCAGTGAAGTGATAAAAAGTTTTTATCACAAAAGTTTGACTATTTTTTAAAGATTTGTTATAGTTTACTTCATATCAAGGTTGTTAGCTTTAATGGATTCTAATAAATTCGTAATTTTAGTTTTTTTCTGGGTGTATCAAATATTTATATTTTATATTTAACAACAACATTCATAATACTCTATCACAAGAATTTTAAAATTGATAACAATTAATACAAAACAGACTTTAAACTAATTACAAATAATTTTTTTAATTTGACATGATTCAAATTATTTTGTTTTTACATAGAAATTGAATATATTTAAAAGATAAAATTAATTTGAATAGACTTCATAAATATTTTACTCTCAAAATTTTTAATAAATCATTGAAAAACAATTATTAAGTTATTTTATTCTATTTATTAAAGATTTAAAAATTTACTTAAAATAAATAACTGAAGAAAGACATGAAAAATTTTGAGGCTTATTAATGAAGAATGCTTCTTTTATGCAATTAAGGAATTTATTTGATAACATGGAAAATATCTACTTTATTCAGAAAGACGATATAAAAATTTGCATTTTCGTTAAATTTTATTTTTATTTTCAAAATCTTTGTTTTCAGTTGTTTGATAGAATTTCATCGACTTATTCGAAAACTTAATGTGGTCAAATTTTTTATTCTCAGAATAAATTTTGAAATAAATTATCCGAATATTTCGATTTCAAAAATTCAATATTTGAATTGATTATCAATTAAATGTTCTTATTTTGTAAATGGGAAAAGATTTTTTCTGTTATTCAAACCAGTTATATTCAGTAAAAATAAAACAATCAATGATATATAACTATTTAATTGACAACCATTTACATAAGAGTATAAAATATTAATTTTTTATATAAATTCATCTATAACAAATTTTATCAAAATAATTGTAAGGAAAATGAGTTTATTCGAAATAAAGATGAGGTTAAAAGTAGTTTTTAGAAAATTTCAAAATAAATAAAAAATAAATTTTCAATATATAATTATCTGTCAAAATGACAAATATTCGAATGATTTTTGATCAAAAGTGATTTTATATTTATCAACCATTTATTGATAAAGAGCACGAAACTACAACATTAAACAAGAAAATGTAAGTTAAATCTTTTTTTATCATTTCTGAAAAATAGACAGCATCTTAAATTTTATGATTGAAAATTTTATATTTTTAAAAATTCTTCTGATGGATATGTTTTTGCACGAATTTATGAAAAATCAACAACATATAGATATTTTAAATCTTTGAATCATAATTCTTTTAAATATAATTTTTATTAAAACTTACATTTACAACAAATCGAATCTTGCAATTTAAATTGGTCATCAACTTCACCACAAAATATATTGTACACATGACTAAGGATGTATTTCTCTCTATGAAACCTATAAGTCCTATTTTTATTCGTCAATGTTAAATAAATGGCGAATAATCTCAGGTTTTTTAAATGACAGAATTTATCTTATTCGACTTCAATTAGAATAATTTTAAACATGGCTATGTTTTTAAACCCGCTGTGTGAATTAATTATGTTATCTTAGGATAAAAATCGTTTGTAATAAATGTATGTGATTTAATTCAGACTGTGTTAACTAAATGTATTATCCTAAGTAGAGAATTAGGATCATATTATTTTAATTTAAACGTGATACATTCAGAAAAGAAATTTTATTAACTGTAATATAAATACATCAACAATTTCAATATTTATTCCTTCGAAGTAACAGGGACACATCAAAATTAATATTTTTTAAAAGATGGTCAAAGAGATATGTAAAATAAGATATATTTTTCAGATACACAAGTTAAACAAATATAATTTTATCTCATTGCCTAAAAATTTAAACTTATTTTTGTAAATTTACATTTTAATTCTCTTAAATAGGATTTCTAATAATGAAATTACATTTTGTATTTTTAATTGTTCAAATTTAAAAAACTAATTAAGGCATGAAATAAAATTTCTTTAATGTAGTAAATGATGCAATTCATTAATTGTTATTTGAAAAATTTTATAACATATATTGATACAAAAATGTCTCAAAATATCTTTTATATTTTAGATTACGAAACAAGAAATGTTTAAAATAAAATTATTTTAAAAATCCTCTTTTTTGATCAATTAGTTAATAAAAATACATGTGAGATTCTGATGTTCATGAGTATGTTTAAAAAGCTATTCTTCAAATTGATTTATTCTTTGAAATTTTCTTTCTTTAAATGATTATTTATGATGATACAATCAAAAAAACATATTGGTATGCTTATCTCTTCAAAGATTTGATGCTGTTATTGCAATTAATCACAAGGAAGAAACAGGAAGTTATCTAAAATATTTATCATTTTATTTTAACTTATAATACATATTAATTCTCTGATATGCACTTTTTCGATATTTATATCAATTTAAATTCCTGAAAAGAATTTGAAGACTTGCTTATTGGCAACTTTTCGAATGATCATAAAAGAAACAAAATCTGAAAAAGGAATGGATATTATTTTCTGCGATGAAGAATCAATAAATTTAATAAATAAAATATTGAACATTATTTGTTTTAAAAATTTCACTCGACTCCTTTATACTTATTCAAACGATTTCGTGCAGTTTTAATAAATATTCATGTTTGCGTTATTGATCATATAAAAAACAATTGTTGGATGATATTTAATAAAGGTTCGATTCAGGGCATATTTTTTAAATTTCATGTGTCATCTTTTTAATTTCGTTTTCTTTGACAATGATTTCTCATCTTTTAATAAGTGAGAACCTTCTTGGAGAGTTTTTTTAATTGAATGCTGAGAGTCGAATAAAAAGATTTCCTATTTTAAGAAATAAGCATTTATTATCTCTCTATATATTAATATAACTACAGCCAACATTTCAATCTTACTTTTAGAGATTCAATAAGTTTTATTTAGTCTGAAATAAAGTCAAAATTTAATTCTTTTTGACTTTTTCTTATAAATTTATTTGTTTTAACATAAAAAATCCCGCCGATGTTCTTTTATTAATTTAATACTATCAACGATGATTTCATATTTTACTATCCAACCAATGAAGAACAGTATCATTTTCAATAGATGAAGAAATAGTTGATATTTTCTCTTTTAATTTTGTCGCAGATTTCCGTAAAACGGAATTTATCAATTTGAAAAAATTATAATAATGGTAAAAAATTCTCCATTTTAAAAATTTATAAAGAAAATAATTTCAAATAAATGTCATAATAACATCGGCTTAAATTCAATAAGATGATTTTGATGCAGATAAAATATAACAGTATGATTTTATCAATATACATAGAATTTAATTTTAAAAAATCTATCACAAATTATAAAAGTAAACTAACCCAACCAAATTTATTGTAATTCGATTTTGTATAATTTCTATCAGATGCACTTGAAAAGCTAGTTATGTATTTATCTAATTTTGGATTTTTGAAAGAAATTAATTAAAATTTTAACTTTTTTTGAAGAAATATTTTGAATTTAAATCTGATTTATTATAAGTTATTGAATATAATTTTTGAAAATTTCACATAATGAAAGACTAAATTTCAACTTATGATATCACAAAACATTATATTCGATGAAATTTATAAAAAGTGAGATAGAATGATCAAAACATTTATTTTAATATCCGAGCTAAAATAAATATTTAATGAATTATTTAGCGAATTCAGAATTATAAATTAAACTTGACAACTCAAATTATTATTTTATTAATCCATTAAAGTAGAATTTAAAATTTTTTGTCTTTAATATCTAAAACTTCAGTGGTCATAATTCACTGAAAAACATCAATGATAATAGTATTATGAAAAAATGTCATATTTTCATTAAAAAACTTTTATTGACTAAATTTATAATTTTATTGAATAAAGTTATAAATTG
>JALDNG010002361.1:0-37472 GCA_024349245.1 Neodontobutis hainanensis | reverse complement strand
GACCAGGTTTTGGCCAAATGCAGCTGCTACATGGCTCTGCTCAGACACAGGCACAATACACTGGAATGTGGGTTCTAAGCTTGAGTATTGCAAACTAACTAAAAGTCCAATTGCATTCAAAGCAGCTGTGCCTTGTAGGGCCAGGGCCAAGCTACAAGAGGCACTTGGAATTTCCCCTCCATCACCTTCGGTTCAAAAGTAATGCCAGTTTTCTTTTTATTGCTTTAAAATGCTTTTCAGCTCGAGAGAAGGCCGTTTTGACCTTTTCACACGAAACACCTAAAACCTTGCCCAAAGGGCCCAGACACAAGCATTTCCACTGGGAACACATGACAGTGCCATTTAGAGCTCCAAAAGACCAGGTTTTGGCCAAATGCAGCTGCTACATGGCTCTGCTCAGACACAGGCACAATACACTGGAATGTGGGTTCTAAGCTTGAGTATTGCAAACTAACTAATAGTCCAATTGCATTCAAAGCAGCTGTGCCTTGTAGGGCCAGGGCCAAGCTACAAGAGGCACTTGGAATTTCCCCTCCATCACCTTTGGTTCAAAAGTAATGCCAGTTTTCTTTTTATTGCTTTAAAATGCTTTTCAGCTCGAGAGGGCGGTTTTGACCTTTTCACACGAAACACCTAAAACCTTGCCCAAAGGGCCCAGACACAAGCATTTCCACTGGGAACACATGACAGTGCCATTTAGAGCTCCAAAGACCAGGTTTTGGCCAAATGCAGCTGCTACATGGCTCTGCTCAGACACAGGCACAATACACTGGAATGTGGGTTCTAAGCTTGAGTATTGCAAACTAACTAAAAGTCCAATTGCATTCAAAGCAGCTGTGCCTTGTAGGGCCAGGGCCAAGCTACAAGAGGCACTTGGAATTTCCCCTCCATCACCTTTGGTTCAAAAGTAATGCCAGTTTTCTTTTTATTGCTTTAAAATGCTTTTCAGCTCGAGAGAAGGCCGTTTTTGACCTTTTCACACGAAACACCTAAAACCTTGCCCAAAGGGCCCAGACACAAGCATTTCCACTGGGACACGCCCACAGGAAGTGAGCAGACGGTGGAGGAGCAGGAGTGTAGCGCTACATGCTAGCAGCAACTGTTTGGGACTAATACTTATTTCTTTGTGCTTTTGAACTTTGAAAACGGACTTTTTAAGTTAACCCTTTTGAGTTTGAAGCGGGTTTTTCCTCCTCCCAGCGCTCCTGCTGTGGAGGAGTGATTTTGTGTTTTTCCCTTCGTGATCCGTGGATCACATGACACAGACAACGGAGGATTTAATCAGTCTGCTACAAGACGAAGATGAGAGGAGAATTTTCAAAACAGTAGAAGGTTTGAAAAGGAAGAAGGAAGGAAAAATGGAAATCACAAAGAACAAAGACGGTGCTGGAATATTTGAGAAAGACTTAACAGTATTAGTGGAGCTGGAGGGAGAGACTGAAACACCCACATTGAAACTGATAACAGCAATAACTGCCATATGTGGGAAAATCAACGCATGTAGACTACTAAATAAGAGGAAATATGAGGTGACGGTTAGATCTGAGATGGCGAAAGAACGGCTGCTCGGCGGGTTCGGATTGGGGAGACGAAAGTGCACGGAAAAGACATCCGTAATGATGAGTTGGTCGTCTCGTTCCTGGGGCTGCCGGCTTATATCGAGGATGAGGAGATTTATGCAAAGTTGCAGCTATGGGGAGTAAGCGCAGTGTCGGAAATCAGGAGGAGAGTCTGGCCGGGAACGGAGGTAGCAGATGGCACTCGCTATGTAAAGGTGCGCTTCACAAAGAGGTACAGTCCCTGCCGTACTCTGCCAAATTCTTCACGGTGGCTGGGCCAGAGTTCTTTCGTGTGATACATGATCACCAGATTAAGGTATGTAGAGGCTGTTTACAACCTGATCACATATTAAGAGAATGTCCAGAATTTAAATGTCGAAGGTGTGGTAAACAGGGTCATTACGCGAGTGTACTGTGTTCAGGAGACTAAGTGTATAAAATGTAAGCAAAATGAAAATAGATGTGAGTGTCAAAATGAGGAGCATTCAAGTGAGGAAGGAGAGAAAGAGGATGTGTTTGCCATCCTCTTCTCAGATAGTGAGGACCCTTTGGAATCTGGAAAGGTGCATGACGGAAAACAGGTTCTGGTAAAGGCGCCCGGTGCAGAGGGGACTGAGATGGGAACAAACCCTGGTCCCACTCTAGCCCGGGGGGAGGGGGTCTCTAAAAACCCAACTTCTAAGGCCGGGAAAATGAGGGCTGAACTCGGGGTGGGGATGGGTTTAGGAATAAGTCTGAACCCTGCTCCCGAGCGAGAGGGGTGGTCTGTGAAAAAGACCAGGCCTCTAAGCCAGGTGAGGAGCTTAGCCAGAATGGTTTAGAAATACAAAGAAAAATAAGAGCGGTGTCTAGTGAACGCAGGGGGAGGAATGGAGACCAGGGTCTCTCCTCTAAACTCAATACTGCTTGCAAAGTGGAAATTGCAAAACAGATAAAACTGACACCTGAACTAAATAATAAAGCTCCAAATGAAGCACCAATACTCATTCCCCCAGATGAAATGTCAGACCTTGTAATGGAAATAGATACAGAAACTAAAAAGAGGTCCAATGATCACACAGGAAGAACGTTAAGAAAAAAGCCTAAGTAAATCTAAGAGGAAGTATGTGGAACTCACTATCAATAACCTTAATGGCCGCTTTTAACATAATGTCTTTCAATACAGGGGGTTTAAGGGATAAATTAAAAATCTGCTCACTTCTAAATCTCACTTCCTGGGACATTCTGTGTCTACAGGAGACAAAGTGGGATCAGAAGTGGGCAGATTACTGTAAAACAACAACACAAGATTATTTGTGGGTATCCCTGGGCACAGTGCATTCGTGTGGAGTAGCAATCCTGGTAAAAGCAAATTTTCCTTGTGTGCCGAGCCTAATGTACACTGACAAAGAAGGAAGAGTAATAGTGTTGGATTTTAAAGCACCCTTTCCTTTAGAGTAATAAACATCTATGCGCCAAATAGAGGATTAGATAGAAGACCTTTCTTTGATAATATTTTTAAATGGGCAAACAATAAAACCTTTATGTGTGGAGATTTTAATACCCCATTAACTAGAATGGACTACGGTGAAAACAATATATACAGAAGTGATATAAGTAGGTTAGTATTATTAAGACATATAAACAGTTTGAGCTTAAGTGACATCTGGAGGTTAAACCCCAATAAAAAGACTATTCAAGGAGACAAATAGTAAATGGAATATTAAAGCAGTCAAGAATAGACCTTTGTCTAGCATCAACAAAGCTAGCAAAATATTGTGAAAGTGCACAATATGAGTGGGGTGCATTCAGTGATCACTCGCGTCTCATGATTAAAGTAAATACAGGTAAGATGAAAAGAAATGGTGGGAGCTGGTGTTTAAACAACAGTCTACTGGAGGATGAGAGATATGTAAAAAAGGTAAGTAGAGAACTAGAAAGAATGAGTATAGAATTAGAGCATATTGACAATATAATTGAATGGTGGGAAAAAGCAAAAGTAAGATTAAAAAAGATATCAATAAATTATGCAAAACAAAAAAGCTGGCAAAGACAGCAGGAGGAAAAAAGACTAAAAGAGCAGCTAAAGACAGTATGTGAGTGTGCAGATAGAGCGCCTCCAGAGCTAATTGAGCCATTAATAAGTGAATTAAAAACAAAACTAAACAATTTAGAAATGATAAAATGCAAAGGTGCCATGGTTAGAGCCAGGGCAAAAGAAATAACAGAAGGTGAAAGGTCAACGGCCTACTTTTTAAGTCTCGAAAAAAGTCGGCAAAATAAAGTTTATATAGAGAGTTTAAAAAATAGCAAAGGTAAGGTGGTAAAAGACATAAGTGGAATAGTCAACATTGTGGAGTGTTTCTATCAAAAGCTCTTTTCCAGTGAACACTGTACTGAGCCAAATATGGAGAAAGTTATAGAGCCAATAACGGCAAGGCTTAGCCTTGAGGAAAAACAGGGGTGTGATAGGACAATCTCATTGGAAGAGATAGTGAAAGCAATCGAGGTTTTAAGCATAAATAAAGCCCCTGGGTCCGATGGATTAACAGGTGAGTTCTATCGTAAGTTCAAAATACAAATTGCACCGATTTTGTTAGTACTCTTTCTAGAAATAGAAAAAACAAACAGACTGCCAGAATCAATGTGTCACAGTATCATCACAATAATTCTGAAAAAAGGTGATAAAGAACAAATAGAAAATTACAGACCAATTAGTCTTTTAAATTGCGACTACAAAGTACTTGCAAAAACTCTAGCGGGGCGTCTAAAAGGCACAATAAAGAATATAATAAGTGAAGGTCAAGCATACGGAATTCCGGGAAGAGACATAGCAGACACCATATTGTCCACAAAATACCTGACAAGTGAATTAAATAAAAAGGGGGGGATGCTTTTAAGCCTAGATTTTAACAAAGCGTTTGATAGAGTGGAGCATAACTTTTTATGGAAATTATTAAGGAAAATGGGTTATGGCGAAAATTTTATTGGTTGGCTGAGACTAATGTATTCATCTGCACATAGCACTATAAAAGTCAACGGACAGTTCACAGGGAAAATAAAGTTAAATAGATCTATCAGACAAGGGTGTCCACTTTCATCTCTACTTTATAGCATAGCTGCAGAACCCTAGCAGTTTTAATAAACAGAAACAATGACATCACAGGCGTCCTTTCCCTAAAGGTAGAGAAACAAAAATACATCAATATGCAGATGACACAACTCTGTTTTTAAAAGACCAGCGAAGTCTAGAAGCTGCGATGCATGAGGTAGAGGTACTGTGCAGCTTCAGGTGCAAAAGTGAATTGGACCAAATCAAATTTAGCACTCTGTGGAAACATTATTTTAAATCAAAACAATAGAATTAAACATCATTGAAGGACCTCTTAAAATATTGGGAGTGTACATAGGGAGAGAAGAAGACAAATGTATAGAAAAAGTGTGGGAAATAATACTTAGTAGATTTCAAAGAATTTTAAATATATGGCAGATGAGAAACCTAACATTAAAAGGAAAAGTAATTGTGGTAAATGCACTCTGTGTATCTATAATAACACATGCCTTAAGTGTTGTGAGTTTACCAATGGAAATACTTAAAGAATTTAATTTAGCAATAAGTAACTTCTTATGGAGAAGGGAAAAAGGATTAATAGCTCATAAAACGCTCATAGCAGATTATAAAGATGGCGGTTTAAAGCTGATAGATATTCTGACAAAAAAACATTCACTGAGATTGAAAATCATTAAGAAGTTTTTAAATCCAGACACCAAAACAATCTGGAAAGATTTTATGAGAGAGTGGATAGGAGAGAGAGGAAAATGTGGAGATTTTAATCTTTGCCAGCTTCACCCCAGGCCCAGCCTAAAAAGTTTAGGTGGATTTGAAATGGAAATTATGGAAGCATGGAGGTTGATGAGGCACAAAGTGATAGCTGAGCCAACATCACTGGGGCAACT
The DNA here is from genome assembly GCA_024349245.1 of Neodontobutis hainanensis. Classification (NCBI taxonomy): domain Eukaryota; kingdom Metazoa; phylum Chordata; class Actinopteri; order Gobiiformes; family Odontobutidae; genus Neodontobutis; species Neodontobutis hainanensis. Next base: position 31,977 of record JALDNG010002361.1, on the reverse strand, counting down.
CCTAAGCTTACCCCTGCGTTACAATCCAGATTTATTTGAGGTGGAAGTAGGTAAGTATCAATGTATGGTAAGTGGTGTGTTAGAGAGTGTGGGAATAGTCAGAATAGGAGAATTGATAGATAGAAAAGGTAAGGTAGATTATGGAGCCCTGAAACGGCAGTTTGACATAAAGAAGGTAAGGTATAGGGGCAAATATGTAAGAATGATTGTAGAGAAGATGGTCAGTCATAACAAAGAAGTGGAGGCATCTGTTCAAACAGAGGCCACCAGACACAGGTAAGGTTTTCAATTTCAAAACAATATCAGATAGAGGAGAAGGGAAAAATGTTACTGAAATTACCACTAGAATTTTCTATAGAGCGCTTTTACAGAGCATGGTGAGAAGGCCCAGTGCCGAACATAAATGGACACAAACATACCCTGCACTAAACATAGCATCCATCTGGGCCAACATATTTAATTGTTATACTGCACCAGCATTGAGCAATACTGATTTCAAAATAAGACACAGACTGATTTTCACGTGCATTACATTGCAAACAATATATCCTGAGAAGTACGGTGGGGACTGTCCTGTCTGTGAAGAAGAACCAGAGAGCTTGGAACATTTGTTTCTCGAGTGCCGAGTTGTCTTTGACTTCTGGATTCAGATCCGAGACCTATTAGATAGAAAATGTAACCTAAAGATTCCCTCAATGGAAGACCGAAGAGAGAGCAGCTATCGGGACTCCTGATATTGGGAATACGACCAAACAAAAGGCAGGATGACACTGGCAGCACACCCATCAACTGGACAGTAATCAATTACATCCTGACAGTCGCCAGACACATAATCTGGATCAGTAGGAATCGTGCACTGAATGAGAAGAAGACATTATCAAGGTGGGTCTTTTTTAAAAGATTCATAAAAGTAAACTTACACTTACTATCAAGGAAGTCGAAAGAGTGGTTCATGGATGTTTTTCTGACCCACAACACAATGATAAACTGGACACCTCCCAACCCCCAGAATGCACTTTTGATTGTGTCTCCACTTTTGTTTGAGCCCTCAGAAACACTATAGAACAATAGTAAACTCCAGTGCAGGGTTTTCCAGTTATGGGTTCTGTAAAACAAAAATGTTGTAATTATAAAGTAGTGAAAAGGTAAATCTCTCTCTCCACAGACTGTGCTAAAGTGGTAATGATTGTTTCTAAAACAAAAGTGAGAGGAGTGATAAGGAAGCTTGATTTTTGCCTGCAATAACTAACAAAATCAAATATTTTGGAATGTTTAAGTTTAAACTAAAGTAGACAAATACTATTTTCAGGGAAGCTGGATTGGTCAACATACACTTAGTTGTCATGGGTTTTAGGACCAATCCTCAATCTTTATTTAAAGTAGTTTTCATAAGTGTGAATTCTGAATGTGGTATATGTTAACTCCAAGTCTCTCGGTTTAGTGTAAACTTATGATCATGTAAATGGTATAAAAGCAAAATGAGTATAATCTCAACAAATTGAAATGAGGAAATGAATGTTTTGTTTTAAATTGTTTAAATTATGTTAACATGTCCTTTTGATAATAAAAAAAAAAAAAAAAAAAAAAAAAAAAAAAAAAAAAAAGCATTTCCACTGGGAACACATGACAGTGCCATTTAGAGCTCCAAAAGACCAGGTTTTGGCCAAATGCAGCTGCTACATGGCTCTGCTCAGACACAGGCACAATACACTGGAATGTGGGTTCTAAGCTTGAGTATTGCAAACTAACTAAAAGTCCAATTGCATTCAAAGCAGCTGTGCCTTGTAGGGCCAGGGCCAAGCTACAAGAGGCACTTGGAATTTCCCCTCCATCACCTTCGGTTCAAAAGTAATGCCAGTTTTCTTTTTATTGCTTTAAAATGCTTTTCAGCTCGAGAGAAGGCCGTTTTTGACCTTTTCACACGAAACACCTAAAACCTTGCCCAAAGGGCCCAGACACAAGCATTTCCACTGGGAACACATGACAGTGCCATTTAGAGCTCAAAAGACCAGGTTTTGGCCAAATGCAGCTGCTACATGGCTCTGCTCAGACACAGGCACAATACACTGGAATGTGGGTTCTAAGCTTGAGTATTGCAAACTAACTAAAAGTCAATTGCATTCAAAGCAGCTGTGCCTTGTAGGGCCAGGGCCAAGCTACAAGAGGCACTTGGAATTTCCCCTCCATCACCTTCGGTTCAAAAGTAATGCCAGTTTTCTTTTTATTGCTTTAAAATGCTTTTCAGCTCGAGAAGGCCGTTTTGACCTTTTCACACGAAACACCTAAAACCTTGCCCAAAGGGCCCAGACACAAGCATTTCCACTGGGAACACATGACAGTGCCATTTAGAGCTCCAAAAGACCAGGTTTTGGCCAAATGCAGCTGCTACATGGCTCTGCTCAGACACAGGCACAATACACTGGAATGTGGGTTCTAAGCTTGAGTATTGCAAACTAACTAAAAGTCCAATTGCATTCAAAGCAGCTGTGCCTTGTAGGGCCAGGGCCAAGCTACAAGAGGCACTTGGAATTTCCCCTCCATCACCTTCGGTTCAAAAGTAATGCCAGTTTTCTTTTTATTGCTTTAAAATGCTTTTCAGCTCGAGAGAAGGCCGTTTTGACCTTTTCACCTGAAACACCTAAAACCTTGCCCAAAGGGCCCAGACACAAGCATTTCCACTGGGAACACATGACAGTGCCAGTTAGAGCTCCAAAAGACCAGGTTTTGGCCAAATGCAGCTGCTACATGGCTCTGCTCAGACACAGGCACAATACACTGGAATGTGGGTTCTAAGCTTGAGTATTGCAAACTAACTAAAAGTCCAATTGCATTCAAAGCAGCTGTGCCTTGTAGGGCCAGGGCCAAGCTACAAGAGGCACTTGGAATTTCCCCTCCATCACCTTCGGTTCAAAAGTAATGCCAGTTTTCTTTTTATTGCTTTAAAATGCTTTTCAGCTCGAGAGAAGGCCGTTTTGACCTTTTCACACGAAACACCTAAAACCTTGCCCAAAGGGCCCAGACACAAGCATTTCCACTGGGAACACATGACAGTGCCATTTAGAGCTCAAAGACCAGGTTTTGGCCAAATGCAGCTGCTACATGGCTCTGCTCAGACACAGGCACAATACACTGGAATGTGGGTTCTAAGCTTGAGTATTGCAAACTAACTAAAAGTCCAATTGCATTCAAAGCAGCTGTGCCTTGTAGGGCCAGGGCCAAGCTACAAGAGGCACTTGGAATTTCCCCTCCATCACCTTCGGTTCAAAAGTAATGCCAGTTTTCTTTTTATTGCTTTAAAATGCTTTTCAGCTCGAGAGAAGGCCGTTTTGACCTTTTCACACGAAACACCTAAAACCTTGCCCAAAGGGCCCAGACACAAGCATTTCCACTGGGAACACATGACAGTGCCATTTAGAGCTCCAAAGACCAGGTTTTGGCCAAATGCAGCTGCTACATGGCTCTGCTCAGACACAGGCACAATACACTGGAATGTGGGTTCTAAGCTTGAGTATTGCAAACTAACTAAAAGTCCAATTGCATTCAAAGCAGCTGTGCCTTGTAGGGCCAGGGCCAAGCTACAAGAGGCACTTGGAATTTCCCCTCCATCACCTTCGGTTCAAAAGTAATGCCAGTTTTCTTTTATTGCTTTAAAATGCTTTTCAGCTCGAGAGAAGGCCGTTTTGACCTTTTCACACGAAACACCTAAAACCTTGCCCAAAGGGCCCAGACACAAGCATTTCCACTGGGAACACATGACAGTGCCATTTAGAGCTCAAAGACCAGGTTTTGGCCAAATGCAGCTGCTACATGGCTCTGCTCAGACACAGGCACAATACACTGGAATGTGGGTTCTAAGCTTGAGTATTGCAAACTAACTAAAAGTCAATTGCATTCAAAGCAGCTGTGCCTTGTAGGGCCAGGGCCAAGCTACAAGAGGCACTTGGAATTTCCCTCCATCACCTTCGGTTCAAAAGTAATGCCAGTTTTCTTTTTATTGCTTTAAAAGGCTTTTCAGCTCGAGAGAAGGCCGTTTTGACCTTTTCACACGAAACACCTAAAACCTTGCCCAAAGGGCCCAGACACAAGCATTTCCACTGGGAACACATGACAGTGCCATTTAGAGCTCAAAAGACCAGGTTTTGGCCAAATGCAGCTGCTACATGGCTCTGCTCAGACACAGGCACAATACACTGGAATGTGGGTTCTAAGCTTGAGTATTGCAAACTAACTAAAGTCAATTGCATTCAAAGCAGCTGTGCCTTGTAGGGCCAGGGCCAAGCTACAAGAGGCACTTGGAATTTCCCCTCCATCACCTTCGGTTCAAAAGTAATGCCAGTTTTCTTTTATTGCTTTAAAATGCTTTTCAGCTCGAGAGAAGGCCGTTTTGACCTTTTCACACGAAACACCTAAAACCTTGCCCAAAGGGCCCAGACACAAGCATTTCCACTGGGAACACATGACAGTGCCATTTAGAGCTCCAAAGACCAGGTTTTGGCCAAATGCAGCTGCTACATGGCTCTGCTCAGACACAGGCACAATACACTGGAATGTGGGTTCTAAGCTTGAGTATTGCAAACTAACTAAAGTCCAATTGCATTCAAAGCAGCTGTGCCTTGTAGGGCCAGGGCCAAGCTACAAGAGGCACTTGGAATTTCCCTCCATCACCTTCGGTTCAAAAGTAATGCCAGTTTTCTTTTTATTGCTTTAAAATGCTTTTCAGCTCGAGAGAAGGCCGTTTTGACCTTTTCACACGAAACACCTAAAACCTTGCCCAAAGGGCCCAGACACAAGCATTTCCACTGGGAACACATGACAGTGCCATTTAGAGCTCCAAAAGACCAGGTTTTGGCCAAATGCAGCTGCTACATGGCTCTGCTCAGACACAGGCACAATACACTGGAATGTGGGTTCTAAGCTTGAGTATTGCAAACTAACTAAAGTCCAATTGCATTCAAAGCAGCTGTGCCTTGTAGGGCCAGGGCCAAGCTACAAGAGGCACTTGGAATTTCCCTCCATCACCTTCGGTTCAAAAGTAATGCCAGTTTTCTTTTTTTGCTTTAAAATGCTTTTCAGCTCGAGAGAAGGCCGTTTTGACCTTTTCACGAAACACCTAAAACCTTGCCCAAAGGGCCCAGACACAAGCATTTCCACTGGGAACACATGACAGTGCCATTTAGAGCTCCAAAAGACCAGGTTTTGGCCAAATGCAGCTGCTACATGGCTCTGCTCAGACACAGGCACAATACACTGGAATGTGGGTTCTAAGCTTGAGTATTGCAAACTAACTAAAGTCCAATTGCATTCAAAGCAGCTGTGCCTTGTAGGGCCAGGGCCAAGCTACAAGAGGCACTTGGAATTTCCCCTCCATCACCTTCGGTTCAAAAGTAATGCCAGTTTTCTTTTTATTGCTTTAAAATGCTTTTCAGCTCGAGAGAAGGCCGTTTTGACCTTTTCACACGAAACACCTAAAACCTTGCCCAAAGGGCCCAGACACAAGCATTTCCACTGGGAACACATGACAGTGCCATTTAGAGCTCAAAAGACCAGGTTTTGGCCAAATGCAGCTGCTACATGGCTCTGCTCAGACACAGGCACAATACACTGGAATGTGGGTTCTAAGCTTGAGTATTGCAAACTAACAATTGCATTCAAAGCAGCTGTGCCTTGTAGGGCCAGGGCCAAGCTACAAGAGGCACTTGGAATTTCCCCTCCATCACCTTCGGTTCAAAAGTAATGCCAGTTTTCTTTTTATTGCTTTAAAATGCTTTTCAGCTCGAGAGAAGGCCGTTTTGACCTTTTCACACGAAACACCTAAAACCTTGCCCAAAGGGCCCAGACACAAGCATTTCCACTGGGAACACATGACAGTGCCATTTAGAGCTCCAAAAGACCAGGTTTTGGCCAAATGCAGCTGCTACATGGCTCTGCTCAGACACAGGCACAATACACTGGAATGTGGGTTCTAAGCTTGAGTATTGCAAACTAACTAAAAGTCAATTGCATTCAAAGCAGCTGTGCCTTGTAGGGCCAGGGCCAAGCTACAAGAGGCACTTGGAATTTCCCCTCCATCACCTTCGGTTCAAAAGTAATGCCAGTTTTCTTTTTATTGCTTTAAAATGCTTTTCAGCTCGAGAGAAGGCCGTTTTGACCTTTTCACGAAACACCTAAAACCTTGCCCAAAGGGCCCAGACACAAGCATTTCCACTGGGAACACATGACAGTGCCATTTAGAGCTCAAAAGACCAGGTTTTGGCCAAATGCAGCTGCTACATGGCTCTGCTCAGACACAGGCACAATACACTGGAATGTGGGTTCTAAGCTTGAGTATTGCAAACTAACTAAAGTCCAATTGCATTCAAAGCAGCTGTGCCTTGTAGGGCCAGGGCCAAGCTACAAGAGGCACTTGGAATTTCCCCTCCATCACCTTCGGTTCAAAAGTAATGCCAGTTTTCTTTTATTGCTTTAAAATGCTTTTCAGCTCGAGAGAAGGCCGTTTTGACCTTTTCACGAAACACCTAAAACCTTGCCCAAAGGGCCCAGACACAAGCATTTCCACTGGGAACACATGACAGTGCCATTTAGAGCTCCAAAGACCAGGTTTTGGCCAAATGCAGCTGCTACATGGCTCTGCTCAGACACAGGCACAATACACTGGAATGTGGGTTCTAAGCTTGAGTATTGCAAACTAACAATTGCATTCAAAGCAGCTGTGCCTTGTAGGGCCAGGGCCAAGCTACAAGAGGCACTTGGAATTTCCCCTCCATCACCTTCGGTTCAAAAGTAATGCCAGTTTTCTTTTTATTGCTTTAAAATGCTTTTCAGCTCGAGAGAAGGCCGTTTTGACCTTTTCACGAAACACCTAAAACCTTGCCCAAAGGGCCCAGACACAAGCATTTCCACTGGGAACACATGACAGTGCTATTTAGAGCTCCAAAAGACCAGGTTTTGGCCAAATGCAGCTGCTACATGGCTCTGCTCAGACACAGGCACAATACACTGGAATGTGGGTTCTAAGCTTGAGTATTGCAAACTAACTAAAAGTCCAATTGCATTCAAAGCAGCTGTGCCTTGTAGGGCCAGGGCCAAGCTACAAGAGGCACTTGGAATTTCCCCTCCATCACCTTCGGTTCAAAAGTAATGCCAGTTTTCTTTTTATTGCTTTAAAATGCTTTTCAGCTCGAGAGAAGGCCGTTTTTGACCTTTTCACACGAAATCACTCGAGCTGAAAAGCATTTTAAAGCAATAAAAACTAACATTGAACAGTGATGAGAAGCCAAGTGCCTCTGACTGGCACAGCTGCAGCTCTGCAATTGAACATTCAGTGTAGTTGCAATGTGCTCTTAGAACATTCAGCTATGACTGCATTTGGAAACACCTGGTACAACTGGCAAAGCCTGGTCATGTGTTCCAGTAATGCTGCTGTCTACTGTCATGAGCAGGTTTTAGGTGTTTATGTCTGTGTCAAAGCAACCTCGGCTGGCTGAAGCATTTTAAAGCAATAAAGAACTGGCATTGAACCGGAGAAGGCTTCAAGTGCCTCTTCTGTAACGGCCTGACTACAGCTGCTGTTTGATAATTGCAGTTTGCAATACTCAGCTTAGAACACATTCCGGTGTGTAATGCCTGTCTGAGCAGACCATGTAGCAGCTGCATTGGCAAAACTGTCTTTGGGCTTTCTAAATGGCTGCTGTCATGTGTTCCCAGTGGAAATAACTTGTGTCTGAGCTGAGCTGGAGTTTAGGTGTGAAAGGTCAAGCAACCTTCTCGGAGCTGGCGAGCTAAAGCAATAGAAAACTGGCGCACGACCGAAGGTGATGGAGAAATTCAAGTGCCTCTTGTAACTGGCCTGCTAGGCACGCTGAATGCAATGAAATTGAACCGCAATACTCAGTTAGCCAACAACGCTGCCTGAGCAGGCAAACTGCAGCTGCATTGGCACATTTTGAATGGATGTCATGTGTTCCCAGTGAAATAATGTGTCTGACCTTTAGCTGGAGTGTTTCGTGTGAAAAGGTCAGCGACCTCGAGCTGAAAACTTTTAAAGCAGTAAGAAAACTGGCATTGCGACCGAGGATGGAGAAATTCAAGTGCCTCTTGTAACAGCCTAACACAGGCACAGCTGAATGCAATTGAACTTTACAGTTTGCAATACTGCAGAACACATTCCAGTATTGCTGCCTGTGTCTGAGCTGCAGGCCATGTAGCAACTGCATTGGCAAAACCTGGTCTTTGAGCTCTAAATAACTGTCATGTGTTCCCAGTGGAAAATGCTGTGTCTGAGCCCAGGTGTTTCGTGTTGGAAAGGTCAAAACCTTCTCGAGCTGAACATTTAAGCAATAAGAAAACTGGCATTACACAGACGAAGGCGGAGGAAATTCAAGTGCTGGCTCGGCACAGCTGCACTGAATACAGCTTTTAATTGGTTGCAAGCTACTCAACCCACATTCCAATGTGTGCAACTGTGTCTGAGCAGAGCACGTAACTGCATTTTGGCAAAACCTGGTCTTTGAGCCTAAATAACGCTGTCATGTGTTCCCAGTGAAAATGCGTGTGCTTTGAGCAGGTTTTAGGTGTTTAGTGAAAAGGTCAAACGCTCTCGAGCTGGCGCATTTTAAAAAGCAAAAAGAAGGAACTGGCATTGGCCGAAGAGTGATGGAGGTGCCTCATTTTATGCAGCACGGCCTGCTACAGAACACAGTGAACACAGTTGCAATTACTGACTTAGAACCCATTCCAGTATGTGTATTGAGCCATGTAGCAGCTGCATTGGCAAACTGTCTTTGGGCTCACAAATATTGTGCATGTCCAGTGAAATGCTTCTGTGTCGCTTTGAGCAGGGACTGGGTTTCTAAAGCTGAAAGCAAAAGCGCATACAGCTGGCGAATGGAGAAATTCAAGTGCTCTTGTAACTGGCCTAACAGCTGCTGAATACAGTGACTTTTAGACAGTTTGCAATACTCAAAACTTAGAACCACATTCCAGTGTATTGTGTGTCTGAGCAGGCATGTGGTAACGCTGCACATTGGCAAACTGGTCTTTGAGCTCTAAACTGTCATATGTTCCCAGTGAAATGCTTTGTCTGCAGTGAGTGTTTCGTGTGAAAAGGTCAAGCGACTCTGCTCGGCTGAAAGCAATAAGAAAAGCTGGCATTACGAACCGAAGGTGATGGAGGAAATTCAAGTGCCTCTTGGCCTGGCTGCAGCAGCTGCAACTGACAGTTGGTTTGCAATAGCTTAGAACACATTCCAGTGTGTATGCCTGTGTTCTGAGCCATGTAACAGCTGCATTGGCCAAAACCTGGTCTTTGAGCTCTAAATGCTGTCATGTGTTCCCAGTGAAAATGCTTCTGAGCACTTTAGGTGTTTGTGAAAAGGTCAACGACACTCTGAGCTGGCTTTAAAGCAATAAGAACTGGCATTACGAACCGAAGGTGATGGAGAATTCAAAGTGCCTCTTGTAACTGGCCTGGCTACAGGCACAGCTGCGTCTGGTGAACAGTTTGTGCTCAAGCTTGAACCATTCCAGTGTGTTGATGCTGTGTTGAGCAGAGCGCTAACTCTGCGTTTGGCAAAACCTGATCTAGCTGGCTAAATAACTGTCATGTGTTCCCTGTGAAAATGCGTGTCTGAGCCCTTTGAGCACGGGCGGTGTTTAGTGTGAAAGGCGACATCTCTCGAGCTGGCATTTTAAAGCAATAAGAAAACTGGCGTGCACGACAGACCGAGAGAAGTCAAGTGCCTAACGGCCTGACTACAGGCTGCAGCTGCTGACAGACAGTGTTTTTAGTTTGCAATACTCAAGCTTAGAACCCATTCCAGTATTGTGTGCCTGTGTCTGAAAGCCATGTAACAGCTGCATTGGCAAAACCTGATCTTTGGAGCTCTAAATGCATCGTCATGTGTGTCCCAGTGAAATTGAGCAGGCACTGGAGGTGTTTAATGAAAAGGTCAAGCGACTCTCGAGCTGGCTTTAACAAGAAAAGAAAAACTGGCACAGACAAGGTGATGGAGAGAAATTCAAGTGGTACTCTGGCAACAGCTACAGGCGCTGCAATACAATTGGTTTTGAACAGTTGCAATACTCAAGCTTAGAACCCATTCCAGTGTATTGTGCCTGTGCTGAGCAAAGGCCATGGCAATGTGGCAAAACCTGTCTTTGGAAAATGTTTTTGTCATTGTTCCCAGTGAAATGCTGTGTCTCGCTTTGAACTGTTTCGATGAAAAAGACATTTAAATGCAATAAGAAAACTGGCATTACGAACCGAAGGTGATGAGAAATTCAAGTGCCTCTTGCAACGGCTGACTACTGCAGCTGCTGAATACAGTGAACTTTAGTGGTTTGCAATACTCAAGCTTAGAACACATTCAAGTGTGTTTGTCTGCAACCATGTGAGCTGCAGGCAAAACCTGTCTTTGGGCTCTAAAGTGTCATGTGTTCCCAGTGGAAATAGCTGTGTCTGACTTTGAGCTAAGGTTCAGTGTTTTGAAAGGTCAAAAAGCGACCTTCTCGAGCTGGCATTTTAAAGCAATAAGAAAACTGGCATTGAGCACGAAATTCAGAGAAGTGGAGGCCTCAAGTGCCTGGCCCTATGCAGCTTTGAACTAGTTTCAATGACAGCTTGCAAAACCCACAGTGACTGTGTGCTGTGTCTGCAGACAACCGTGTGCTGTGTGGCAAACCTGTTTGAAGCAGACTCTAACTGCTGTCATGTTCCCAGTGAAATAACTGTCTGGAACTGAGCTGTGTTTAGTGATACATTCTCTCGGCTGGCATTTTAAAGCAATAAGAAAACTGGCGACACTGAACCGAGAAGGTGACGGAGAAATTCAAGTGCCTCTTGTAACTGCCTGACAGCTGCTGAAATGCTGAACTGCAGCAGTTTGCAATACTGAGAACCCACATTCCAGTGTATGCTGTGTCTGAGCAGAGCGTAACAGCTGCAGTTCAAAACCTGTCTTTGCTGCATGTTGTCATGTGTTCCAGTGTCTGCTTTGAGCAGGTTTAGGGTGTTTAGTGTGAAAGGTCAATCTCGAGCTGGCAGCAATAAGCTGGCAGAACCGAAGGTGATGAGAGAAATTCAAGTGCCTCTTGCTGGCTGCAGCTCTTTAGTGGTTTGCAATACTCAAGCAGAACCCAGCTGCATTTGGCAAAACCTGATTTTCCCAGTGAAAATGCTGTGTGTAAAGGTCAAAGCCTCGAGCTGAAAAGCATTTTAAAGCAATAAAGAAACTGGCATTACGATGGAGAAATTCAGGTTTTAGGTGTTTCGTGTGAAAAGGTCAAAAGCGGCCTTCTCTCGAGCTGAAAAGCATTTTAAAGCAAAAAAGAAAACTGGCATTACTTTTGAACCGAGAAGGTGATGGAGGAAATTCAAGTGCCTCTTGTAGCTTGGCCCTGGCCCTACAAGGCACAGCTGCTTTGAATGCAATTGGACTTTTAGTTAGTTTGCAATACTCAAGCTTAGAACCCACATTCCAGTGTATTGTGCCTGTGTCTGAGCAGAGCCATGTAGCAGCTGCATTTGGCCAAAACCTGGTCTTTTAGACTCTAAATGGCACTGTCATGTGTTCCCAGTGGAAATGCTTGTGTCTGGGCCCTTTGGGCAGGTTTTAGGTGTTTAGGTGTGAAAGGTCAAAACGGCCTTCTCTCGAGCTGAAAAGCATTTTAAAGCAATAAAAGAAAACTGGCATTACTTTTGAACCGAAGGTGATGGAGGAAATTCAAGTGCCTCTTGTAGCTTGGCCCTGGCCTACAAGGCACAGCTGCTTTGAATGCAATTGGACTTTTAGTTAGTTTGCAATACTCAAGCTTAGAACCCACATTCCAGTGTATTGTGCCTGTGTCTGAGCAGAGCCACGTAGCAGCTGCATTTGGCCAAAACCTGGTCTTTTGGACTCTAAATGGCACTGTCATGTGTTCCCAGTGGAAATGCTTGTGTCTGGGCCCTTTGGGCAAGGTTTTAGGTGTTTAGGTGTGAAAGGTCAAAAGCGGCCTTCTCTCGAGCTGAAAAGCATTTTAAAGCAATAAAAGAAAACTGGCATTACTTTTGAACCGAAGGTGATGGAGAAATTCAAGTGCCTCTTGTAGCTTGGCCCTGGCCTACAAGGCACAGCTGCTTTGAATGCAATTGGACTTTTAGTTAGTTTGCAATACTCAAGCTTAGAACCCACATTCCAGTGTATTGTGCCTGTGTCTGAGCAGAGCCACGTAGCAGCTGCATTTGGCCAAAACCTGGTCTTTTGGAGCTCTAAATGGCACTGTCATGTGTTCCCAGTGGAAATGCTTGTGTCTGGGCCCTTTGGGCAAGGTTTTAGGTGTTTAGTGTGAAAGGTCAAAAGCGGCCTTCTCTCGAGCTGAAAAGCATTTTAAAGCAATAAAAGAAAACTGGCATTACTTTTGAACCGAAGGTGATGGAGGAAATTCAAGTGCCTCTTGTAGCTTGGCCCTGGCCCTACAAGGCACAGCTGCTTTGAATGCAATTGGACTTTTAGTTAGTTTGCAATACTCAAGCTTAGAACCCACATTCCAGTGTATTGTGCCTGTGTCTGAGCAGAGCCACGTAGCAGCTGCATTTGGCCAAAACCTGGTCTTTTGGAGCTCTAAATGGCACTGTCATGTGTTCCCAATGGAAATGCTTGTGTCTGGGCCCTTTGGGCAAGGTTTTAGGTGTTTAGTGTGAAAAGGTCAAGCGGCCTTCTCTCGAGCTGAAAAGCATTTTAAAGCAATAAAAAGAAAACTGGCATTACTTGCAGAGAAGGTGATGGAGGAAATTCCAAGTGCCTCTTGTAGCTTGGCCCTGGCCTACAAGGCACAGCTGCTTTGAATGCAATTGGACTTTTAGTTGGTTGCAATACTCAAGCTTAGAACCCACATTCCAGTGTATTGTGCCTGTGTCTGAGCAGAGCCATGTAGCAGCTGCATTTGGCCAAAACCTGGTCTTTGGAGCTCTAAATGGCACTGTCATGTGTTCCCAGTGGAAATGCTTGTGTCTGGGCCCTTTGGGCAGGTTTTAGGTGTTTAGGTGTGAAAGGTCAAAAACGGCCTTCTCTCGAGCTGAAAAGCATTTTAAAGCAATAAAAGAAAACTGGCATTACTTTTGATCCGAAGGTGATGGAGGAAATTCAAGTGCCTCTTGTAGCTTGGCCCTGGCCCTACAAGGCACAGCTGCTTTGAATGCAATTGGACTTTTAGTTAGTTTGCAATACTCAAGCTTAGAACCCACATTCCAGTGTATTGTGCCTGTGTCTGAGCAGAGCCACGTAGCAGCTGCATTTGGCCAAAACCTGGTCTTTTAGACTCTAAATGGCACTGTCATGTGTTCCCAGTGGAAATGCTTGTGTCTGGGCCCTTTGGGCAAGGTTTTAGGTGTTTCGTGTGAAAGGTCAAAACGGCCTTCTCTCGAGCTGAAAAGCATTTTAAAGCAATAAAAAGAAAACTGGCATTACTTTTGAACCGAAGGTGATGGAGAAATTCAAGTGCCTCTTGTAGCTTGGCCCTGGCCTACAAGGCACAGCTGCTTTGAATGCAATTGGACTTTTAGTTGGTTGCAATACTCAAGCTTAGAACCCACATTCCAGTGTATTGTGCCTGTGTCTGAGCAGAGCCACGTAGCAGCTGCATTTGGCCAAAACCTGGTCTTTTGGAGCTCTAAATGGCACTGTCATGTGTTCCCAGTGGAAATGCTTGTGTCTGGGCCCTTTGGGCAAGGTTTTAGGTGTTTAGTGTGAAAGGTCAAAAGCGGCCTTCTCTCGAGCTGAAAAGCATTTTAAAGCAATAAAAAGAAAACTGGCATTACTTTTGAACCGAAGGTGATGGAGAAATTCAAGTGCCTCTTGTAGCTTGGCCCTGGCCCTACAAGGCACAGCTGCTTTGAATGCAATTGGACTTTTAGTTAGTTTGCAATACTCAAGCTTAGAACCCACATTCAGTGTATTGTGCCTGTGTCTGAGCAGAGCCACGTAGCAGCTGCATTTGGCCAAAACCTGGTCTTTGGAGCTCTAAATGGCACTGTCATGTGTTCCCAGTGGAAATGCTTGTGTCTGGGCCCTTTGGGCAAGGTTTTAGGTGTTTAGGTGTGAAAAGGTCAAAAGCAGCCTTCTCTCGAGCTGAAAAGCATTTTAAAGCAATAAAAGAAAACTGGCATTACTTTTGAACCGAAGGTGATGGAGGAAATTCAAGTGCCTCTTGTAGCTTGGCCCTGGCCTACAAGGCACAGCTGCTTTGAATGCAATTGGACTTTTAGTTGGTTGCAATACTCAAGCTTAGAACCCACATTCCAGTGTATTGTGCCTGTGTCTGAGCAGAGCCATGTAGCAGCTGCATTTGGCCAAAACCTGGTCTTTTGGAGCTCTAAATGGCACTGTCATGTGTTCCCAGTGGAAATGCTTGTGTCTGGGCCCTTTGGGCAGGTTTTAGGTGTTTAGTGTGAAAGGTCAACGGCCTTCTCTCGAGCTGAAAAGCATTTTAAAGCAATAAAAGAAAACTGGCATTACTTTTGAACCGAAGGTGATGGAGGAAATTCAAGTGCCTCTTGTAGCTTGGCCCTGGCCTACAAGGCACAGCTGCTTTGAATGCAATTGGACTTTTAGTTGGTTGCAATACTCAAGCTTAGAACCCACATTCCAGTGTATTGTGCCTGTGTCTGAGCAGAGCCATGTAGCAGCTGCATTTGGCCAAAACCTGGTCTTTTGGAGCTCTAAATGGCACTGTCATGTGTTCCCAGTGGAAATGCTTGTGTCTGGGCCCTTTGGGCAAGGTTTTAGGTGTTTAGTGTGAAAGGTCAAAAGCGGCCTTCTCTCGAGCTGAAAAGCATTTTAAAGCAATAAAAGAAAACTGGCATTACTTTTGAACCGAAGGTGATGGAGGAAATTCAAGTGCCTCTTGTAGCTTGGCCTGGCCCTACAAGGCACAGCTACTTTGAATGCAATTGGACTTTTAGTTGGTTTGCAATACTCAAGCTTAGAACCCACATTCCAGTGTATTGTGCCTGTGTCTGAGCAGAGCCATGTAGCAGCTGCATTTGGCCAAAACCTGGTCTTTTGGAGCTCTAAATGGCACTGTCATGTGTTCCCAGTGGAAATGCTTGTGTCTGGGCCCTTTGGGCAAGGTTTTAGGTGTTTCGTGTGAAAAGGTCAAAAGCGGCCTTCTCTCGAGCTGAAAAGCATTTTAAAGCAATAAAAGAAAACTGGCATTACTTTTGAAAACCGAAGGTGATGGAGGAAATTCAAGTGCCTCTTGTAGCTTGGCCCTGGCCCTACAAGGCACAGCTGCTTTGAATGCAATTGGACTTTTAGTTGGTTTGCAATACTCAAGCTTAGAACCCACATTCCAGTGTATTGTGCCTGTGTCTGAGCAGAGCCATGTAGCAGCTGCATTTGGCCAAAACCTGGTCTTTTGGAGCTCTAAATGGCACTGTCATGTGTTCCCAGTGGAAATGCTTGTGTCTGGGCCCTTTGGGCAGGTTTTAGGTGTTTAGTGTGAAAGGTCAAAAGCGGCCTTCTCTCGAGCTGAAAAGCATTTTAAAGCAATAAAAGAAAACTGGCATTACTTTTGAACCGAAGGTGATGGAGGAAATTCAAGTGCCTCTTGTAGCTTGGCCCTGGCCTACAAGGCACAGCTGCTTTGAATGCAATTGGACTTTTAGTTAGTTTGCAATACTCAAGCTTAGAACCCACATTCCAGTGTATTGTGCCTGTGTCTGAGCAGAGCCATGTAGCAGCTGCATTTGGCCAAAACCTGGTCTTTTGGAGCTCTAAATGGCACTGTCATGTGTTCCCAGTGGAAATGCTTGTGTCTGGGCCCTTTGGGCAGGTTTTATGTGTTTAGTGTGAAAGGTCAAAAGCGGCCTTCTCTCGAGCTGAAAAGCATTTTAAAGCAATAAAAGAAAACTGGCATTACTTTTGAACCGAAGGTGATGGAGGAAATTCAAGTGCCTCTTGTAGCTTGGCCTGGCCCTACAAGGCACAGCTGCTTTGAATGCAATTGGACTTTTAGTTAGTTTGCAATACTCAAGCTTAGAACCCACATTCCAGTGTATTGTGCCTGTGTCTGAGCAGAGCCACGTAGCAGCTGCATTTGGCAAAAACCTGGTCTTTTGGAGCTCTAAATGGCACTGTCATGTGTTCCCAGTGGAAATGCTTGTGTCTGGGCCCTTTGTGCAAGTTTTAGGTGTTTCGTGTGAAAAGGTCAAAAACGGCCTTCTCTCGAGCTGAAAAGCATTTTAAAGCAATAAAAAGAAAACTGGCATTACTTTTGAACCGAGAAGGTGATGGAGAAATTCAAGTGCCTCTTGTAGCTTGGCCCTGGCCCTACAAGGCACAGCTGCTTTGAATGCAATTGGACTTTTAGTTAGTTTGCAATACTCAAGCTTAGAACCCACATTCCAGTGTATTGTGCCTGTGTCTGAGCAGAGCCACGTAGCAGCTGCATTTGGCCAAAACCTGGTCTTTTAGCTCTAAATGGCACTGTCATGTGTTCCCAGTGGAAATGCTTGTGTCTGGGCCCTTTGGGCAAGGTTTTAGGTGTTTCGTGTGAAAAGGTCAAAAACGGCCTTCTCTCGAGCTGAAAAGCATTTTAAAGCAATAAAAAGAAAACTGGCATTACTTTTGAACCGAAGGTGATGGAGGAAATTCAAGTGCCTCTTGTAGCTTGGCCCTGGCCCTACAAGGCACAGCTGCTTTGAATGCAATTGGACTTTTAGTTAGTTTGCAATACTCAAGCTTAGAACCCACATTCCAGTGTATTGTGCCTGTGTCTGAGCAGAGCCACGTAGCAGCTGCATTTGGCCAAAACCTGGTCTTTTAGCTCTAAATGGCACTGTCATGTGTTCCCAGTGGAAATGCTTGTGTCTGGGCCCTTTGGGCAAGGTTTTAGGTGTTTCGTGTGAAAGGTCAAGCGGCCTTCTCTCGAGCTGAAAAGCATTTTAAAGCAATAAAAAGAAAACTGGCATTACTTTTGAACCGAAGGTGATGGAGAAATTCAAGTGCCTCTTGTAGCTTGGCCTGGCCTACAAGGCACAGCTGCTTTGAATGCAATTGGACTTTTAGTTAGTTTGCAATACTCAAGCTTAGAACCCACATTCCAGTGTATTGTGCCTGTGTCTGAGCAGAGCCACGTAGCAGCTGCATTTGGCCAAAACCTGGTCTTTTGGAGCTCTAAATGGCACTGTCATGTGTTCCCAGTGGAAATGCTTGTGTCTGGGCCCTTTGGGCAAGGTTTTAGGTGTTTAGGTGTGAAAGGTCAAAAGCGGCCTTCTCTCGAGCTGAAAAGCATTTTAAAGCAATAAAAGAAAACTGGCATTACTTTTGAACCGAAGGTGATGGAGAAATTCAAGTGCCTCTTGTAGCTTGGCCCTGGCCCTACAAGGCACAGCTGCTTTGAATGCAATTGGACTTTTAGTTAGTTTGCAATACTCAAGCTTAGAACCCACATTCCAGTGTATTGTGCCTGTGTCTGAGCAGAGCCACGTAGCAGCTGCATTTGGCCAAAACCTGGTCTTTTGGAGCTCTAAATGGCACTGTCATGTGTTCCCAGTGGAAATGCTTGTGTCTGGGCCCTTTGGGCAGGTTTTAGGTGTTTAGGTGTGAAAAGGTCAAAAGCGGCCTTCTCTCGAGCTGAAAAGCATTTTAAAGCAATAAAAGAAAACTGGCATTACTTTTGCAGACCGAGGTGATGGAGAAATTCCAAGTGCCTCTTGTAGCTTGGCCCTGGCCTACAAGGCACAGCTGCTTTGAATGCAATTGGACTTTTAGTTAGTTTGCAATACTCAAGCTTAGAACCCACATTCCAGTGTATTGTGCCTGTGTCTGAGCAGAGCCACGTAGCAGCTGCATTTGGCCAAAACCTGGTCTTTTGGAGCTCTAAATGGCACTGTCATGTGTTCCCAGTGGAAATGCTTGTGTCTGGGCCCTTTGGGCAGGTTTTAGGTGTTTCATGTGAAAGGTCAAAAACGGCCTTCTCTCGAGCTGAAAAGCATTTTAAAGCAATAAAAAGAAAACTGGCATTACTTTTGAACCGAAGGTGATGGAGGAAATTCAAGTGCCTCTTGTAGCTTGGCCCTGGCCCTACAAGGCACAGCTGCTTTGAATGCAATTGGACTTTTAGTTGATTTGCAATACTCAAGCTTAGAACCCACATTCCAGTGTATTGTGCCTGTGTCTGAGCAGAGCCACGTAGCAGCTGCATTTGGCCAAAACCTGGTCTTTTGGAGCTCTAAATGGCACTGTCATGTGTTCCCAGTGGAAATGCTTGTGTCTGGGCCCTTTGGGCAGGTTTTAGGTGTTTAGTGTGAAAGGTCAAAAGCGGCCTTCTCTCGAGCTGAAAAGCATTTTAAAGCAATAAAGAAAACTGGCATTACTTTTGAACCGAAGGTGATGGAGAAATTCAAGTGCCTCTTTTAGCTTGGCCCTGGCCTACAAGGCACAGCTGCTTTGAATGCAATTGGACTTTTAGTTAGTTTGCAATACTCAAGCTTAGAACCCACATTCCAGTGTATTGTGCCTGTGTCTGAGCAGAGCCACGTAGCAGCTGCATTTGGCCAAAACCTGGTCTTTTGGAGCTCTAAATGGCACTGTCATGTGTTCCCAGTGGAAATGCTTGTGTCTGGGCCCTTTGGGCAGGTTTTAGGTGTTTAGGTGTGAAAGGTCAAAAGCGGCCTTCTCTCGAGCTGAAAAGCATTTTAAAGCAATAAAAGAAAACTGGCATTACTTTTGAACCGAAGGTGATGGAGGAAATTCAAGTGCCTCTTGTAGCTTGGCCCTGGCCTACAAGGCACAGCTGCTTTGAATGCAATTGGACTTTTAGTTGGTTTGCAATACTCAAGCTTAGAACCCACATTCCAGTGTATTGTGCCTGTGTCTGAGCAGAGCCACGTGCAGCTGCATTTGGCCAAAACCTGGTCTTTTGGAGCTCTAAATGGCACTGTCATGTGTTCCCAGTGGAAATGCTTATGTCTGGGCCCTTTAGGCAAGGTTTAGGTGTTTAGTGTGAAAAGGTCAAAAGCGGCCTTCTCTCGAGCTGAAAAGCATTTTAAAGCAATAAAAGAAAACTGGCATTACTTTTGAACCGAAGGTGATGGAGAAATTCAAGTGCCTCTTGTAGCTTGGCCCTGGCCCTACAAGGCACAGTTGCTTTGAATGCAATTGGACTTTTAGTTAGTTTGCAATACTCAAGCTTAGAACCCACATTCCAGTGTATTGTGCCTGTGTCTGAGCAGAGCCATGTAGCAGCTGCATTTGGCCAAAACCTGGTCTTTTGGAGCTCTAAATGGCACTGTCATGTGTTCCCAGTGGAAATGCTTGTGTCTGGGCCCTTTGGGCAAGGTTTTAGGTGTTTAGTGTGAAAGGTCAAAAGCGGCCTTCTCTCGAGCTGAAAAGCATTTTAAAGCAATAAAGAAAACTGGCATTACTTTTGAACCGAAGGTGATGGAGGAAATTCAAGTGCCTCTTGTAGCTTGGCCCTGGCCCTACAAGGCACAGCTGCTTTGAATGCAATTGGACTTTTAGTTGGTTGCAATACTCAAGCTTAGAACCCACATTCCAGTGTATTGTGCCTGTGTCTGAGCAGAGCCATGTAGCAGCTGCATTTGGCCAAAACCTGGTCTTTGGAGCTCTAAATGGCACTGTCATGTGTTCCCAGTGGAAATGCTTGTGT
The DNA here is from genome assembly GCA_024349245.1 of Neodontobutis hainanensis. Taxonomy (NCBI): domain Eukaryota; kingdom Metazoa; phylum Chordata; class Actinopteri; order Gobiiformes; family Odontobutidae; genus Neodontobutis; species Neodontobutis hainanensis. The sequence continues at coordinate 12,327 of JALDNG010002361.1, read as the reverse complement.
CTGGGCCCTTTGGGCAAGGTTTTAGGTGTTTAGTGTGAAAAGGTCAAAAGCGGCCTTCTCTCGAGCTGAAAAGCATTTTAAAGCAATAAAAGAAAACTGGCATTACTTTTGAACCGAAGGTGATGGAGAAATTCAAGTGCCTCTTGTAGCTTGGCCCTGGCCTACAAGGCACAGCTGCTTTGAATGCAATTGGACTTTTAGTTAGTTTGCAATACTCAAGCTTAGAACCCACATTCCAGTGTATTGTGCCTGTGTCTGAGCAGAGCCATGTAGCAGCTGCATTTGGCCAAAACCTGGTCTTTTGGAGCTCTAAATGGCACTGTCATGTGTTCCCAGTGGAAATGCTTGTGTCTGGGCCCTTTGGGCAAGGTTTTAGGTGTTTAGTGTGAAAGGTCAAAAACGGCCTTCTCTCGAGCTGAAAAGCATTTTAAAGCAATAAAAGAAAACTGGCATTACTTTTGAACCGAAGGTGATGGAGAAATTCAAGTGCCTCTTGTAGCTTGGCCCTGGCCTACAAGGCACAGCTGCTTTGAATGCAATTGGACTTTTAGTTAGTTTGCAATACTCAAGCTTAGAACCCACATTCCAGTGTATTGTGCCTGTGTCTGAGCAGAGCCATGTAGCAGCTGCATTTGGCCAAAACCTGGTCTTTTGGAGCTCTAAATGGCACTGTCATGTGTTCCCAGTGAAAATGCTTGTGTCTGGGCCCTTTGGGCAGGTTTTAGGTGTTTAGGTGTGAAAGGTCAAAAGCGGCCTTCTCTCGAGCTGAAAAGCATTTTAAAGCAATAAAAGAAAACTGGCATTACTTTTGAACCGAAGGTGATGGAGGAAATTCAAGTGCCTCTTGTAGCTTGGCCCTGGCCCTACAAGGCACAGCTGCTTTGAATGCAATTGGACTTTTAGTTGGTTTGCAATACTCAAGCTTAGAACCCACATTCCAGTGTATTGTGCCTGTGTCTGAGGCAGAGCCATGTAGCAGCTGCATTTGGCCAAAACCTGGTCTTTTGGACTCTAAATGGCACTGTCATGTGTTCCCAGTGGAAATGCTTGTGTCTGGGCCCTTTGGGCAAGGTTTTAGGTGTTTCGTGTGAAAGGTCAAAAGCGGCCTTCTCTCGAGCTGAAAAGCATTTTAAAGCAATAAAAGAAAACTAGCATTACTTTTGAACCGAAGGTGATGGAGGAAATTCAAGTGCCTCTTGTAGCTTGGCCCTGGCCTACAAGGCACAGCTGCTTTGAATGCAATTGGACTTTTAGTTGGTTGCAATACTCAAGCTTAGAACCCACATTCCAGTGTATTGTGCCTGTGTCTGAGCAGAGCCATGTAGCAGCTGCATTTGGCCAAAACCTGGTCTTTTGGAGCTCTAAATGGCACTGTCATGTGTTCCCAGTGGAAATGCTTGTGTCTGGGCCCTTTGGGCAAGGTTTTAGGTGTTTAGGTGTGAAAGGTCAAAAGCGGCCTTCTCTCGAGCTGAAAAGCATTTTAAAGCAATAAAAAGAAAACTGGCATTACTTTTGAACCAAAGGTGATGGAGGAAATTCAAGTGCCTCTTGTAGCTTGGCCCTGGCCCTACAAGGCACAGCTGCTTTGAATGCAATTGGACTTTTAGTTAGTTTGCAATACTCAAGCTTAGAACCCACATTCCAGTGTATTGTGCCTGTGTCTGAGCAGAGCCATGTAGCAGCTGCATTTGGCCAAAACCTGGTCTTTTGGAGCTCTAAATGGCACTGTCATGTGTTCCCAGTGGAAATGCTTGTGTCTGGGCCCTTTGGGCAAGGTTTTAGGTGTTTCGTGTGAAAGGGTCAAAAACGGCCTTCTCTCGAGCTGAAAAGCATTTTAAAGCAATAAAAGAAAACTGGCATTACTTTTGAACCGAAGGTGATGGAGGAAATTCAAGTGCCTCTTGTAGCTTGGCCCTGGCCCTACGAGGCACAGCTGCTTTGAATGCAATTGGACTTTTAGTTAGTTTGCAATACTCAAGCTTAGAACCCACATTCCAGTGTATTGTGCCTGTGTCTGAGCAGAGCCATGTAGCAGCTGCATTTGGCCAAAACCTGGTCTTTTGGAGCTCTAAATGGCACTGTCATGTGTTCCCAGTGGAAATGCTTGTGTCTGGGCCCTTTGGGCAAGGTTTTAGGTGTTTCGTGTGAAAAGGTCAAAAACGGCCTTCTCTCGAGCTGAAAAGCATTTTAAAGCAATAAAAGAAAACTGGCATTACTTTTGAACCAAAGGTGATGGAGGAAATTCCAAGTGCCTCTTGTAGCTTGGCCCTGGCCTACAAGGCACAGCTGCTTTGAATGCAATTGGACTTTTAGTTAGTTTGCAATACTCAAGCTTAGAACCCACATTCCAGTGTATTGTGCCTGTGTCTGAGCAGAGCCATGTAGCAGCTGCATTTGGCCAAAACCTGGTCTTTTAGCTCTAAATGGCACTGTCATGTGTTCCCAGTGGAAATGCTTGTGTCTGGGCCCTTTGGGCAAGGTTTTAGGTGTTTAGTGTGAAAGGTCAAAACGGCCTTCTCTCAAGCTGAAAAGCATTTTAAAGCAATAAAAAGAAAACTGGCATTACTTTTGAACCAAAGGTGATGGAGGAAATTCAAGTGCCTCTTGTAGCTTGGCCCTGGCCCTACAAGGCACAGCTGCTTTGAATGCAATTGGACTTTTAGTTAGTTTGCAATACTCAAGCTTAGAACCCACATTCCAGTGTATTGTGCCTGTGTCTGAGCAGAGCCATGTAGCAGCTGCATTTGGCCAAAACCTGGTCTTTTGGAGCTCTAAATGGCACTGTCATGTGTTCCCAGTGGAAATGCTTGTGTCTGGGCCCTTTGGGCAGGTTTTAGGTGTTTCGTGTGAAAAGGTCAAAAACGGCCTTCTCTCGAGCTGAAAAGCATTTTAAAGCAATAAAGAAAACTGGCATTACTTTTGAACCGAAGGTGATGGAGGGGAAATTCCAAGTGCCTCTTGTAGCTTGGCCCTGGCCCTACAAGGCACAGCTGCTTTGAATGCAATTGGACTTTTAGTTAGTTTGCAATACTCAAGCTTAGAACCCACATTCCAGTGTATTGTGCCTGTGTCTGATTAGAGCCACGTAGCAGCTGCATTTGGCCAAAACCTGGTCTTTTGGAGCTCTAAATGGCACTGTCATGTGTTCCCAGTGGAAATGCTTGTGTCTGGGCCCTTTGGGCAAGGTTTTAGGTGTTTCGTGTGAAAAGGTCAAAAACGGCCTTCTCTCGAGCTGAAAAGCATTTTAAAGCAATAAAAAGAAAACTGGCATTACTTTTGAACCGAAGGTGATGGAGGGAAATTCCAAGTGCCTCTTGTAGCTTGGCCCTGGCCCTACAAGGCACAGCTGCTTTGAATGCAATTGGACTTTTAGTTAGTTTGCAATACTCAAGCTTAGAACCCACATTCCAGTGTATTGTGCCTGTGTCTGAGCAGAGCCACGTAGCAGCTGCATTTGGCCAAAACCTGGTCTTTTGGAGCTCTAAATGGCACTGTCATGTGTTCCCAGTGGAAATGCTTGTGTCTGGGCCCTTTGGGCAAGGTTTTAGGTGTTTAGTGTGAAAAGGTCAAAACGGCCTTCTCTCGAGCTGAAAAGCATTTTAAAGCAATAAAAAGAAAACTGGCATTACTTTTGAACCGAAGGTGATGGAGGAAATTCAAGTGCCTCTTGTAGCTTGGCCCTGGCCCTACAAGGCACAGCTGCTTTGAATGCAATTGGACTTTTAGTTAGTTTGCAATACTCAAGCTTAGAACCCACATTCCAGTGTATTGTGCCTGTGTCTGAGCAGAGCCACGTAGCAGCTGCATTTGGCCAAAACCTGGTCTTTTGGAGCTCTAAATGGCACTGTCATGTGTTCCCAGTGGAAATGCTTGTGTCTGGGCCCTTTGGGCAAGGTTTTAGGTGTTTTGTGTGAAAAGGTCAAAAACGGCCTTCTCTCGAGCTGAAAAGCATTTTAAAGCAATAAAAAGAAAACTGGCATTACTTTTGAACCGAAGGTGATGGAGGGGAAATTCCAAGTGCCTCTTGTAGCTTGGCCCTGGCCCTACAAGGCACAGCTGCTTTGCTTTATTGGACTTTTAGTTAGTTTGCAATACTCAAGCTTAGAACCCACATTCCAGTGTATTGTGCCTGTGTCTGAGCAGAGCCATGTAGCAGCTGCATTTGGCCAAAACCTGGTCTTTTGGAGCTCTAAATGGCACTGTCATGTGTTCCCAGTGGAAATGCTTGTGTCTGGGCCCTTTGGGCAAGGTTTTAGGTGTTTCGTGTGAAAAGGTCAAAAACGGCCTTCTCTCGAGCTGAAAAGCATTTTAAAGCAATAAAAAGAAAACTGGCATTACTTTTGAACCGAAGGTGATGGAGGGAAATTCAAGTGCCTCTTGTAGCTTGGCCCTGGCCCTACAAGGCACAGCTGCTTTGAATGCAATTGGACTTTTAGTTAGTTTGCAATACTCAAGCTTAGAACCCACATTCCAGTGTATTGTGCCTGTGTCTGAGCAGAGCCACGTAGCAGCTGCATTTGGCCAAAACCTGGTCTTTTGGAGCTCTAAATGGCACTGTCATGTGTTCCCAGTGGAAATGCTTGTGTCTGGGCCCTTTGGGCAAGGTTTTAGGTGTTTCGTGTGAAAAGGTCAAAAACGGCCTTCTCTCGAGCTGAAAAGCATTTTAAAGCAATAAAAGAAAACTGGCATTACTTTTGAACCGAAGGTGATGGAGGGGAAATTCCAAGTGCCTCTTGTAGCTTGGCCCTGGCCCTACAAGGCACAGCTGCTTTGAATGCAATTGGACTTTTAGTTAGTTTGCAATACTCAAGCTTAGAACCCACATTCCAGTGTATTGTGCCTGTGTCTGAGCAGAGCCACGTAGCAGCTGCATTTGGCCAAAACCTGGTCTTTTGGAGCTCTAAATGGCACTGTCATGTGTTCCCAGTGGAAATGCTTGTGTCTGGGCCCTTTGGGCAAGGTTTTAGGTGTTTCGTGTGAAAAGGTCAAAAACGGCCTTCTCTCGAGCTGAAAAGCATTTTAAAGCAATAAAAAGAAAACTGGCATTACTTTTGAACCGAAATTCCAAGTGCCTCTTGTAGCTTGGCCCTGGCCCTACAAGGCACAGCTGCTTTGAATGCAATTGGACTTTTAGTTAGTTTGCAATACTCAAGCTTAGAACCCACATTCCAGTGTATTGTGCCTGTGTCTGAGCAGAGCCATGTAGCAGCTGCATTTGGCCAAAACCTGGTCTTTTGGAGCTCTAAATGGCACTGTCATGTGTTCCCAGTGGAAATGCTTGTGTCTGGGCCCTTTGGGCAAGGTTTTAGGTGTTTCGTGTGAAAAGGTCAAAAACGGCCTTCTCTCGAGCTGAAAAGCATTTTAAAGCAATAAAAGAAAACTGGCATTACTTTTGAACCGAAGGTGATGGAGAAATTCAAGTGCCTCTTGTAGCTTGGCCCTGGCCCTACAAGGCACAGCTGCTTTGAATGCAATTGGACTTTTAGTTAGTTTGCAATACTCAAGCTTAGAACCCACATTCCAGTGTATTGTGCCTGTGTCTGAGCAGAGCCATGTAGCAGCTGCATTTGGCCAAAACCTGGTCTTTGGAGCTCTAAATGGCACTGTCATGTGTTCCCAGTGAAAATGCTTGTGTCTGGGCCCTTTGGGCAAGGTTTTAGGTGTTTCGTGTGAAAAGGTCAAAACGGCCTTCTCTCGAGCTGTAAAGCATTTTAAAGCAATAAAAGAAAACTGGCATTACTTTTGAACCGAAGGTGATGGAGAAATTCAAGTGCCTCTTGTGGCCCTGGCCCTACAAGGCACAGCTGCTTTGAATGCAATTGGACTTTTAGTTAGTTTGCAATACTCAAGCTTAGAACCCACATTCCAGTGTATTGTGCCTGTGTCTGAGCAGAGCCATGTAGCAGCTGCATTTGGCCAAAACCTGGTCTTTGGAGCTCTAAATGGCACTGTCATGTGTTCCCAGTGGAAATGCTTGTGTCTGGGCCCTTTGGGCAAGGTTTTAGGTGTTTCGTGTGAAAAGGTCAAAACGGCCTTCTCTCGAGCTGAAAAGCATTTTAAAGCAATAAAAGAAAACTGGCATTACTTTTGAACCGAAGGTGATGGAGGAAATTCCAAGTGCCTCTTGTAGCTTGGCCCTGGCCCTACAAGGCACAGCTGCTTTGAATGCAATTGGACTTTTAGTTAGTTTGCAATACTCAAGCTTAGAACCCACATTCCAGTGTATTGTGCCTGTGTCTGAGCAGAGCCATGTAGCAGCTGCATTTGGCCAAAACCTGGTCTTTTGGAGCTCTAAATGGCACTGTCATGTGTTCCCAGTGGAAATGCTTGTGTCTGGGCCCTTTGGGCAAGGTTTTAGGTGTTTCGTGTGAAAAGGTCAAAAACGGCCTTCTCTCGAGCTGAAAAGCATTTTAAAGCAATAAAAAGAAAACTGGCATTACTTTTGAACCGAAGGTGATGGAGGGGAAATTCCAAGTGCCTCTTGTAGCTTGGCCCTGGCCCTACAAGGCACAGCTGCTTTGAATGCAATTGGACTTTTAGTTAGCTTAGAACCCACATTCCAGTGTATTGTGCCTGTGTCTGAGCAGAGCCATGTAGCAGCTGCATTTGGCCAAAACCTGGTCTTTTGGAGCTCTAAATGGCACTGTCATGTGTTCCCAGTGGAAATGCTTGTGTCTGGGCCCTTTGGGCAAGGTTTTAGGTGTTTCGTGTGAAAAGGTCAAAAACGGCCTTCTCTCGAGCTGAAAAGCATTTTAAAGCAATAAAAAGAAAACTGGCATTACTTTTGAACCAAAGGTGATGGAGGGGAAATTCCAAGTGCCTCTTGTAGCTTGGCCCTGGCCCTACAAGGCACAGCTGCTTTGAATGCAATTGGACTTTTAGTTAGTTTGCAATACTCAAGCTTAGAACCCACATTCCAGTGTATTGTGCCTGTGTCTGAGCAGAGCCATGTAGCAGCTGCATTTGGCCAAAACCTGGTCTTTTGGAGCTCTAAATGGCACTGTCATGTGTTCCCAGTGGAAATGCTTGTGTCTGGGCCCTTTGGGCAAGGTTTTAGGTGTTTCGTGTGAAAAGGTCAAAAACGGCCTTCTCTCGAGCTGAAAAGCATTTTAAAGCAATAAAAAGAAAACTGGCATTACTTTTGAACCAAAGGTGATGGAGGAAATTCCAAGTGCCTCTTGTAGCTTGGCCCTGGCCCTACAAGGCACAGCTGCTTTGAATGCAATTGGACTTTTAGTTAGTTTGCAATACTCAAGCTTAGAACCCACATTCCAGTGTATTGTGCCTGTGTCTGAGCAGAGCCATGTAGCAGCTGCATTTGGCCAAAACCTGGTCTTTTGGAGCTCTAAATGGCACTGTCATGTGTTCCCAGTGGAAATGCTTGTGTCTGGGCCCTTTGGGCAAGGTTTTAGGTGTTTTGTGTGAAAAGGTCAAAAACGGCCTTCTCTCGAGCTGAAAAGCATTTTAAAGCAATAAAAAGAAAACTGGCATTAATTTTGAACCGAAGGTGATGGAGGGGAAATTCCAAGTGCCTCTTGTAGCTTGGCCCTGGCCCTACAAGGCACAGCTGCTTTGAATGCAATTGGACTTTTAGTTAGTTTGCAATACTCAAGCTTAGAACCCACATTCCAGTGTATTGTGCCTGTGTCTGAGCAGAGCCATGTAGCAGCTGCATTTGGCCAAAACCTGGTCTTTTGGAGCTCTAAATGGCACTGTCATGTGTTCCCAGTGGAAATGCTTGTGTCTGGGCCCTTTGGGCAAGGTTTTAGGTGTTTCGTGAAAAGGTCAAAACGGCCTTCTCTCGAGCTGAAAAGCATTTTAAAGCAATAAAAAGAAAACTGGCATTACTTTTGAACCGAAGGTGATGGAGGGGAAATTCCAAGTGCCTCTTGTAGCTTGGCCCTGGCCCTACAAGGCACAGCTGCTTTGAATGCAATTGGACTTTTAGTTAGTTTGCAATACTCAAGCTTAGAACCCACATTCCAGTGTATTGTGCCTGTGTCTGAGCAGAGCCATGTAGCAGCTGCATTTGGCCAAAACCTGGTCTTTTGAGCTCTAAATGGCACTGTCATGTGTTCCCAGTGGAAATGCTTGTGTCTGGGCCCTTTGGGCAAGGTTTTAGGTGTTTCGTGTGAAAAGGTCAAAACGGCCTTCTCTCGAGCTGAAAAGCATTTTAAAGCAATAAAAAGAAAACTGGCATTACTTTTGAACCGAAGGTGATGGAGGGGAAATTCCAAGTGCCTCTTGTAGCTTGGCCCTGGCCCTACAAGGCACAGCTGCTTTGAATGCAATTGGACTTTTAGTTAGTTTGCAATACTCAAGCTTAGAACCCACATTCCAGTGTATTGTGCCTGTGTCTGAGCAGAGCCATGTAGCAGCTGCATTTGGCCAAAACCTGGTCTTTTGGAGCTCTAAATGGCACTGTCATGTGTTCCCAGTGGAAATGTTTGTGTCTGGGCCCTTTGGGCAAGGTTTTAGGTGTTTCGTGTGAAAAGGTCAAAAACGGCCTTCTCTCGAGCTGAAAAGCATTTTAAAGCAATAAAAAGAAAACTGGCATTACTTTTGAACCGAAGGTGATGGAGGGGAAATTCCAAGTGCCTCTTGTAGCTTGGCCCTGGCCCTACAAGGCACAGCTGCTTTGAATGCAATTGGACTTTTAGTTAGTTTGCAATACTCAAGCTTAGAACCCACATTCCAGTGTATTGTGCCTGTGTCTGAGCAGAGCCATGTAGCAGCTGCATTTGGCCAAAACCTGGTCTTTGAGCTCTAAATGGCACTGTCATGTGTTCCCAGTGGAAATGCTTGTGTCTGGGCCCTTTGGGCAAGGTTTTAGGTGTTTCGTGTGAAAAGGTCAAAAACGGCCTTCTCTCGAGCTGAAAAGCATTTTAAAGCAATAAAAAGAAAACTGGCATTACTTTTGAACTGAAGGTGATGGAGGGGAAATTCCAAGTGCCTCTTGTAGCTTGGCCCTGGCCCTACAAGGCACAGCTGCTTTGAATGCAATTGACTTTTAGTTAGTTTGCAATACTCAAGCTTAGAACCCACATTCCAGTGTATTGTGCCTGTGTCTGAGCAGAGCCATGTAGCAGCTGCATTTGGCCAAAACCTGGTCTTTTGGAGCTCTAAATGGCACTGTCATGTGTTCCCAGTGGAAATGCTTGTGTCTGGGCCCTTTGGGCAAGGTTTTAGGTGTTTCGTGTGAAAAGGTCAAAACGGCCTTCTCGAGCTGAAAAGCATTTTAAAGCAATAAAAAGAAAACTGGCATTACTTTTGAACCGAAGGTGATGGAGGGGAAATTCCAAGTGCCTCTTGTAGCTTGGCCCTGGCCCTACAAGGCACAGCTGCTTTGAATGCAATTGGACTTTTAGTTAGTTTGCAATACTCAAGCTTAGAACCCACATTCCAGTGTATTGTGCCTGTGTCTGAGCAGAGCCATGTAGCAGCTGCATTTGGCCAAAACCTGGTCTTTGAGCTCTAAATGGCACTGTCATGTGTTCCCAGTGGAAATGCTTGTGTCTGGGCCCTTTGGGCAAGGTTTTAGGTGTTTCGTGTGAAAAGGTCAAAACGGCCTTCTCTCGAGCTGAAAAGCATTTTAAAGCAATAAAAAGAAAACTGGCATTACTTTTGAAAGTGCCTCTTGTAGCTTGGCCCTGGCCCTACAAGGCACAGCTGCTTTGAATGCAATTGGACTTTTAGTTAGTTTGCAATACTCAAGCTTAGAACCCACATTCCAGTGTATTGTGCCTGTGTCTGAGCAGAGCCATGTAGCAGCTGCATTTGGCCAAAACCTGGTCTTTTGGAGCTCTAAATGGCACTGTCATGTGTTCCCAGTGGAAATGCTTGTGTCTGGGCCCTTTGGGCAAGGTTTTAGGTGTTTCATGTGAAAAGGTCAAAACGGCCTTCTCTCGAGCTGAAAAGCATTTTAAAGCAATAAAAAGAAAACTGGCATTACTTTTGAACCGAAGGTGATGGAGGGGAAATTCAAGTGCCTCTTGTAGCTTGGCCCTGGCCCTACAAGGCACAGCTGCTTTGAATGCAATTGGACTTTTAGTTAGTTTGCAATACTCAAGCTTAGAACCCACATTCCAGTGTATTGTGCCTGTGTCTGAGCAGAGCCATGTAGCAGCTGCATTTGGCCAAAACCTGGTCTTTTGGAGCTCTAAATGGCACTGTCATGTGTTCCCAGTGGAAATGCTTGTGTCTGGGCCCTTTGGGCAAGGTTTTAGGTGTTTCGTGTGAAAAGGTCAAAAACGGCCTTCTCTCGAGCTGAAAAGCATTTTAAAGCAATAAAAAGAAAACTGGCATTACTTTTGAACCGAAGGTGATGGAGGGGAAATTCCAAGTGCCTCTTGTAGCTTGGCCCTGGCCCTACAAGGCACAGCTGCTTTGAATGCAATTGGACTTTTAGTTAGTTTGCAATACTCAAGCTTAGAACTGTCAGGAACCCAACTTTTCAGGACCGGCAGGACTCACGATGCAGACCCACACGAAGAATATGGTATAAAGTTTTTATTCAAACAAACACAAGGGAACAACCAACTCGAGAAGACAATCCAGCCACGGACAGGGGAAAACACACAGACTATAAAGGGATGACATAATGAGACACAGGTGAAGCACATTAGGGCGGAGCAGGTAATCCCAACGGAGGGAAAGACACAAGGACAGGAAGTCAAACTAACAATTCAACAGAAGTAAGACATTTCATAATAATACACAGGAAATGAAATACATTACATAAACAGATAAGCACACAACACTAGGACATGACAGTACCCCCCCCTTAAAGGCCGACACCGGGCGGCCAAAACCCTCCGTGGATATAGACCGACCAGTGTCCAGGATGGCACGGGAACAGGAACCGATTGCACAGACACGGGCGGTGCAGGGTCAGGCGGGGCAGGATCCGGGTCCGGGTCAGGCGGAGCAGGGTCCGGCGGGGCAGGGTCCGGGTCAGGCGGAGCAGGGTCCGGCGGGGCAGGAGCAGGGTCTGGCGGGGCAGGAGCAGGATCAGGGTCAGGCGGAGCAAGGTCCAGCGGGCAGGAGCAGGATCAGGGTCCAGCGGGCAGGAGCAAGGTCCAGCGGGCAGGAGCAGGATCAGGTCCAGCGGGCAGGAGCAGGATCAGGTCCAGCGGGCAGGAGCAAGGTCCAGCGGGCAGGAGCAGGATCAGGGTCCAGCGGGCAGGATCAGGTCCAGCGGGCAGGAACAGGATCAGGGTCAGACGGATCAAGGTCAGGATCTGGGGCTTGCTCGGAAGGAGCTGGAGCTGGATCTGGGGCTGGCTCGAAGGAGCTGGAGCTGGATCTGGGGCTGGCTCGGAAGGAGCTGGAGCTGGATCTGGGGCTGGCTCGAAGGAGCTGGATCTGGGGCTGGCTCGAAGGAGCTGGATCTGGGGCTGGCTCGAAGGAGCTGGAGCTGGGGCTGGCTCGGAAGGAGCTGGATCTGGGGCTGGCTCGGAAGGAGCTGGAGCTGGCTCGAAGGAGCTGGAGCTGAAGCAAACGGGCAGAATCAGGCAGAGCTGATGCAGACGGGCAGAATCAGGCGGAGCTGAAGCAGACGGGCAGAATCAGGCGGAGCTGAAGCAGACGGGCAGAATCAGGCGGAGCTGAAGCAGACGGGCAGAATCAGGCGGAGCTGAAGCAGACGGGCAGAATCAGGCGGAGCTGAAGCAGACGGGCAGAATCAGGCGGAGCTGAAGCAGACGGGCAGAATCAGGCGGAGTTGAAGCAGACGGTGCAGAATCATGCACCTGGAAAGGGTCAACTACCTCCGGAGACACTGGTGAGGCCTTCCTCCCTTCCATCAGCTGCATCAACAAGTTCATCTGGGCTGATAGGCGAGAATAGGCCTGTTCCCGGTTCCTAGCTGCCTCCTTCACCTCCTGGCGGAACGAGATGACCCGCTCCCCCATTTGGTCAAGGCGTTGACCGTGGGCCTGAAGGACAACAAAAACCGGGTCCGCGGAGTCCATATTTCTGGCTGGATTGTACTGTCAGGAACCCAACTTTTCAGGACCGGCAGGACTCACGATGCAGACCCACACGAAGACTATGGTATAAAGTTTTTATTCAAACAAACACAAGGGAACAACCAACTCGAGAAGACAATCCAGCCACGGACAGGGGAAAACACACAGACTATAAAGGGATGACATAATGAGACACAGGTGAAGCACATTAGGGCGGAGCAGGTAATCCCAACGGAGGGAAAGACACAAGGACAGGAAGTCAAACTAACAATTCAACAGAAGTAAGACATTTCACAATAATACACAGGAAATGAAATACATTACATAAACAGATAAGCACACAACACTAGGACATGAC